>CAUYON010043174.1:0-16322 GCA_963573935.1 Arctocebus calabarensis | reverse complement strand
CTTTATCCCAGGGTCTCAAGGCTGGTTCAATATATGTAAATCTATAAATGTAATCCAGCACATAAACAAATTATAAAATAAAGACCACATGATTCTCTCAATTGATGCAGAAAAAGCTTTTGACAATATCCAGCATCCCTTCATGATCAGAACACTTAAAAAAAATCGGTATGGAAGGGACATTTCTTAAACTGATAGAGGACATCTACAGTAAACCCACAGACAATATTGTATTGAATGGAGTTAAATTCAAACCATTTCCACTTAGATCAGGAACCAGGCGAGGTTGCCTATTGTCTCCATTGCTCTTCAACATCGTAATGGAAGTTTTGGCCATTGCAATCAGGGAAGAAAAGGTGATCAAGGGTATCCACATAGGGTCAGAAGAGATCAAACTTTCACTCTTCGCAGATGATATGATTGTATATCTGGAAAACACCAGGGATGCTACTACAAAACTTTTAGAAGTGATCAAGGAATACAGCAATATCTCAGGCTACAGAATCAACACCCATAAATCTGTAGCCTTTATATATACCAACAATAGCCAAACCAAACCAAAAAAACAGTCAAGAACTCTATTCCTTTCACAGTAGTGCCAAAGAAGTTGAAATATTTGGGAGTTTACCTAACAAAGGATGTGAAAGATCTCTATAAAGAGAAAAGAAATAGCTGAAAATATTAACAAATGGAAAAATATACCATGCTCATGGCTGGGAAGAATCAACATTGTTAAAATGTCTATACTACCCAAAGCAATATATAATTTTAATGTAATTCCTATCAAAGCTCCATTGTCATATTTTAAAGATCTTGAAAAAGTAATACTTCATTTTATATGGAATCAGAAAAAAGCTTGAATAGCCAAGACATTACTCAGAAAAAAAACAAAGCAGGAGAAATCATGCTACCAGACCTGAGACTCTACTATAAATCGATAGTGATCAAAACAGCATGGTACTGGCACAAAAACAGAGAGATAGATGTTGGAGCAGAATAGAGAACCAAGAGATGGATCAAACTACTTACCGTTACTTAATCTTTGACAAGCCAATTAAATCATTCAGTGGGGAAAAGACTCCCTATTTAACAAATGGTGCTGGGGGAACTGGCTGGTGACCTATAGAAGACTGAAACTGGACCCACGCCTCTCACCATTAACTAAGATAGACTCTCAGTGGATTAAAGATCTAAACTTAAGACATGAAACTATCAAAATTTTAGAAGAAAGTGCAGGGGAAACTCTTGAAGGAATTGGCTTGGGTGAATATTTTATGAGGAGGACTCCCCAGGCAATTGAAGCAGTATCAAAAATACACTACTGGGACCTGATCAAACTAAAACACTTCTGTACAGCCAAGGACATAGTAAGTATAGCAAGTAGACAACCCTCAGAATGGGAGAAAATATTTGCAACTCATACCTCCGACAAAGGTTTAATAACCAGAATACACAGAGAACTCCAACGTATTAGCAAGAAAAGAACAAATGATCCCATCTCAGGGTGGGCAAAGGACTTGAAGAGAAACTTCTCCAAAGAAGACAGGCACACGGCCTACAGACACATGAAAAAATGCTCACCATCCTTAATCATCAGAGAAATGCAAATAAAAACTACTTTGAGATATCACCTAACTCCAGTAAGATTAGCCCATATGACAAAATCCCCAAACCAGAGATGTTGGCGTGGATGTGGGGAAAAGAGAACACTTCTACACTGCTGGTGGGAATGCACACTAATACGTTCCTTTTGAAAGGATGTTTGGAGAGTACTTAGAGATCTAAAAATAGACTTTCCATTCAACCCTATAATTCCTTTACTAGGTATATACCCAGAAGACCAAAAATCACATTATAACAAAGACATCTGTACCAGAATGTTTATTGCAGCCCAATTCATAATTGTTAAGTCATGGAAGAAGCACAAGTGCACATCAACCCACAAATTGATTAATAAATTTTGGTACATGAATACCATGGAATATTATGCAGCCTTAAAGAAAGATGGAGACTTTACCTCTTTCATGTTTACATGGATGGAGCTGGGACATATTCTTCTTAGCAAAGTATCTCAAGCATGGAAGAAAAAGTATCCAATGTACTCAGCCCTACTATGAAGCTAATTTATGGCTTTCATATGAAGGCTATAACCCATCTATAGCACAAGAATATGGGAAAGGAGGGAAGGGGAGAGGTTGTGGTGGAGGGAGGATAATTGGTGGGGCCACACCTATGGTGTATCTTAGAAGGGTACAGGTGAAACTTACTAAATGCAGAATACAAACGTCTTCATACAATGACTAGGAAAATGCCATGAAGGGTATGTTAAACAGTTTGATAAAAACATTTCAGATTGTATATGAAGCCAGCACATTGTTCCCCTTGATTGCACTAATGTACGCAGCTATGATTTAATAAAAAAAATATTGAAAAATGCAACATTCCTTTATAGAAGCAAACAAGTTTATCTAGGATGACAGAGAAGCAAAATAGATCAATGGAATTACATCAACCTAACAAGATTCTGCACAACAGAGGAAAAAAAGAGCAAAATGAAAAAGCAACCTTTGCAGTGGGAGACATATATGTGTAAATCATACATATATTAAGGGTTAAAATCCAATATACAGAGAGTGCCAAAAATGTATACACATTTTAAGAAAGAAAGAAAATGTTTTAAATTTGCAACACTCAAGTCGTTTCACTTCTGCAATTACAAGAGGTACTCAATGTAACTTGTATTCATCTTTTGTTAACCATACATATTGAGTATTACAACTTTAATACAATTTTATCCTCTCCTAAAATGTGTATATATTTTTTGTCATCCTCTGTAAATAACTAACTCAAATAATTCAATATTAAGAAAAATAACCTGATTTTAAAATGACCAAAGACCTGAATAGACATTTCTCAAAAGAAGACAATACAAAAAGCCAACAGGTATATGAAAATGTGTTAGACACCATTATTCATCAGGGAATGCAAATCAAAGCCATAAACATATATCATTTTATAATTGTTAGATGGCTATTGTCAAAAAGTCAAAAGATAACAGGCATTGGTGAAGATGCGAAGAAAAGGCAACACTTGGGCACTGTTGGTGAGGATGTTAAATTAGTACAGACACTATGGGAAACAGTATGGAAGTTATTTAAAAAATTGAAAATAGAGCTACCAGTTGATCCAGCAATGCCACCACGAGGTATATATCTTTAAAAAAATGAAGTTAGCATCTTGAGGAGATATCTGCACATCTATGTCCATTGCAGCATTACTCATAATAGCCAAAATATGGAGTCAATCCAAGTGTCCATCGGTGGATACAGATGAATAGATAAAGAAAATATGAAAAAATATTTATAGGCCATTATGGAAGTTCTGAGACAAACTGTGTTGTCCATTTTTTCACTTCCAAGAAACACAATCGACAACATCTGTTCTGATTCACCTATGAAAGTTTCGACTTGCTTGACTTATTGGTGTTACTGTGAGGGCTTCATTTTTTTCCACCCATGCAGATATGTTTCTTGATTCTTGTGTATCACAAAACTTGTGAATCAAAACCATCCTGAGATATCATCTAACCCCAGCGAGAATGGCCCACATCACAAAATCTCAAAACTACAGATGCTGACGTAGATGTGGAAAGAAGGTAACACTTTTACACTGCTGGTGGGACTGCAAACTAATACAACCTTTCTAGAAGGACCCTCAAAGAACTCAAGATAGACCTTCCATTTGATCCTGCAATCCCATTACTGGGCATCTACCCAGAAGAAAAAAAAAATCCTTTTACCATAAGAACACTTGCACTAGATTGTTTATCACAGCTCAATTTTCAATTGTCAAAATGTGAAAACGGCCTAAATGCCCACCAACCCAGGAATGGATTAGCAAGCTGTGGTATATGTATACCATGGAATACTATTCAGCTGTTTAAAAAGATGGAGACTTTAGAGTCTTTGTATTAACGTGGATGGAAGTGGAACACATTGTTCTTAGTAAAGCATCACAAGAATGGAGAAGCAAGAATCCTGTGTACTCAATTCTGATATGAGGACAATTAATGTCCCAGTACACAGTGGGGGAGGGGGGCGGGGAAGGGAAGAGCAGAGAGAGGGAAGGAGGCAGAGGGGTGGGAGGTCATGGTGTGTAACACACCTTTTGGGGGCAGAACACAATTATGAAAGGGACTTTACCAAACAAATGCAATCAGTGTAACCTGGTTCTTTGTACCCTCAATGAATCCTCAACAATAAGGAAAAAAAAAAAATTGGCAGAGGAATAAGAAAAAACTGTGTCAGGGTAGTAGAAACACCATAATTATTAAGAATTATGGAAAAAACTTACTAAGATTCTGATTTATCTTGTTCAGTTATGAATTTGTCACCCAAAATTTCTCCAAACCTATGAACACGTTTATTTATTAGATATCTAATATACTCAGTGCTTGTATGTCCCTATGTATGTTCTATCCCATGTTACCCAGTTATTGAGAGTTAACTCAAATTTTAGTAAAATGAAACTATAGCACCTTATTTCAAACATTTAGCAAGATATTAAAGTTTTAATATTAAAGATATTAAAATATTTACTAAGAGGGGAAAACTGAAAAAATAAAAATTGGGTCAGAAAATTTGGCTTTTAGCTGGATGGACTCTCATGAAGAGAAATATTCCTAAATAATGTCCAAAAAAAAAATTCAGCATACAACACAAAACAGCAGCAACTTTAATATTAATGTCGTCACCAACAGCACCAATGGCAGCAGCTAACATTTATTGAATTATTATCAAATGACAGGTGACTTGCTCACTCCTCTATCTGGATTTTCTAATTTAATCTCCAAAATAACCCCATAATTAGTTACAATTATTACTCTCCTTTTTCTTTTTCTTTCTTTCTTTCTTTTTTTTTTTTTTTTTTAGATAGAGTCTCACTATGTCAACCTTGGTAGAGTGCCATGGCATCAAGGCTCACAGCAACCTCCAACTCTTGGGTTTAAGCGATTCTCTTGCCTCAGCCTCCCAAGTAGCTGGGACTATAGGTGCCCACCACAACACCCGGCTATTTTTTTTTTAATTGCAGTTGTTTAACTGGCCCAGGCCGGGTTCGAACCCACCACCCTCAGTGTATGTGGCTGGCACCATGACCACTGTGCTATGGGCTCCAAGTCTACTCTTCTTTTTCAGGTAAATGAGTAGTTTGCCTGAGAACACAAGACTAGTGAATGACATAGCTAGAATTTGAACCTAGGCAATCTCCCTACTGAGCCTGTTTTGGTGAAATGTTTTCTAAAACAGTTCCAATGGTTGGATCAATATGGACCAGTAAAATAATTGTTTTCTATCTCATTAGTAACCCCATTCTCAATATGGTCTTCTTATGAGGTTAGTAGCTTAAATCATAAGTCCTCCATACATTAGTGTTTAGATTGAACTACTGAAAACATTTCAATTAAGTATATAAAATGGCATTCATTTCTCCTATTTACTAAATTTACAGTGACCGAGAAGACTGATGTGTTTTTTATACTTATTATACCTTATTGTTTCTGTAATAATGAAAAAAAATGTCTGTATGTGTAGATTCTGTACAGATGCACTTTTTTAAACATTTTCATTCCAAGGTTGTTTGAATCCATGAAAATGAAAGTACACTGATTCTTGTTTTTTGAGATAGAGGCTTACTATATTGCCCTTACTGTAGAGTGCAGTAGCATCACAGCTCACAGCAACCTCCTACTCTTGGGCTTAAGTGATTCTCTTGCCTCAGCCTCCAAAGTAGCTGGGACAACAGGCGCCCATCACAATAGCTGGATATTTTTTGTTGCAGTTGTCATTGTTGTTTAGCCAGCCAGGGCCAAGATCAAACCTGCCAGCCTTGGTGTATGTAGCTGGCACCGTAAGCACTGTGCTACAGGTGCTGAGCCAGTATACTGATTCTTTTTTTTTTTTCTTTTTTTTGCAGTTTTTGGCCAGGGCTGGGTTTGAACCCGCCACCTCTGGCATATGGAGCCAGCGCCCTACTCATTTGAGCCACAGGCACCACCCTACTGATTCTTAATAAAAGAGAATTACACCATGCATTTGACAAATCAAAGTTACCCAGAAAATTAAAATGATTCAATTGTTACCTCTTAAATCATTCTAATATTTTCTTGAAATTTTACATTAAAAAATTAACTTTTTAAAATTATTTTTTATTAAATCATAACCGTACATTGATGCATTTATGGGGTTCAGTATACTGCTTTGATACACAATGTGAAATGTTTACATTGAAATAAGTAACACATCCATCATAATTATACTCATTTCATAATAGTTTTGAAATGTACAATTGCATCATGCACATTAGGTGAGGTCCCCCCAAATACCCTCTTATTCCCCCTCCCCTCACCTCTCTCGCCTCGTCTCTTCTACTTTCTGGACTATACTTGTGTTTTGCCATTCATATGAATATGAAGGTGATTATATATTGATTTCATAGTAGTATTGAGTACGTTGGATACTTTTTTTCCCATTCTTGAAATACTTTACTAAGAAGAATATCTTCCAGCTTCATCCAGGTAAACATAAAAGATGTGAAGTCTTCATCCTTTTATGGCTGCATAGTATTCCATGGTGTACATATACCACAATTTGTTAATCCATTCATGGGTCAACAGGTACTTGGGCTGTTTCCATGCCTTGGCTGTTATGAATTGGGCTGCAAAAAATTAACTTTGGGCCTTGAGAAAAATGAAAAATTATCACACACAATGATCCATGTATGTGTGATATATATAATATGTATATATATAAATGGAATATAATTTAGCCATATAAAGAAGGAAATCCTTCCATTTGTGAATATATGGATGAACTCTAAGTGAAATAAAGCAGAGAAAAACTATTTACTGCATGATCTCATTTATGTGTGGAATTTAAAAAGTAGAACTTATAGATACAGTAGAAGAGTGGTAGGTAACCAGGAGTGGGGGAGGAACTGGGGATGTTGCCTAAAGGGTATCAACTTTCAGTTGTAATATGAATAAGGTCTGTAAATCTATTTATAGCATGGTGACTATTAATAATACTGCATTGTAGGGTCGCTCCTGTGGCTCAGTGGGGAGGGCACCAGCCCCATATACCGAGGGTGATGGGTTCAAACCCATACCCAGCTGAACTGCAACAACAAAAAATAGCCAGTTGTGGTGGGCGCCTATAGTCCCAGCTACTTGGGAGGCTGAGGCAAGAGAATCACCTAGGCCCAATTGGAGGTTGCTGTGAGCTGTGATGCTATGGCACTCTACTGAGGGCAATAAAGTGAGACTCTGTCTCTACAAAAGAAAAAATAAATAAATAAATAAATAATAATAATAATACTGCATTGTATAAGATAGTAAAATTTTAAGAGTCCTCACCACAGCCCCTCCCCCCCACACACACCCAATGGTAACTAGATGAAGTAATGGGTGTGTTAACTAACTTGATTGTAGTAATTGAAAGAAATGCAAATATTTTACCCCAAAATATATTTCTCTGACATTTTGAGACGGCTACTTAGAGAGCCAGCCCACAGAAATAAGCAGGCAAACATGTCTTTTGGGTGGGCGGGGGAGGGATATTTATATCTGGGTATCCTCTGAGGCCTTCATTTATCAAGCTCTAGGAAAGATTAATTGAGAGTCTGACACCTTTAAAACTTTGAAAGAAACATTTATCATCTATTCTCTCTGAGGGCTGCTACCTGTGAGATTGCATATACACAAGACCATCTTTGCTAGCCAGAACTCCTCCCTGCCCCATAACCTTTTTTTGCCACCATAACCTATTTTACGATGATCCAAGTCCCCATAACTGTTTGTAACTTCAAGGTGGTATATAAGCCTATGCACCCCAATGGGAGTTAGGCAATCACTCCGTGATTTTTCCCCATGTAAACATTGATAAATTGTATTCCTTTTCTCCAATTCATCTGTCTTTTGCAAGCCTTCTGAGAGTGAATGGGAGGATTTCCCTTGACTCCTATATAATCATTTTGCAATGTATATGAATATCAAATCATCACATTGTACACATTAAATACATGCAGCTTTATTTCTAATTTATACTTCAATAAAACTTGGGGGAAAAGAAATACTAGGAAGAAATCAAGGAGAAACATTAATGGTGGGACTAGCAAAAGACAGTCACAAAAAAAGCTGGGGAGGCTTCCTAATTGGGATATTGGTTAACCTTTAATAACCCATGGAAGGGGGTATTCCTGGTATTATTCAGTTATTCGTGGCCTCTCTGGGAATAATCTGAGGTGAACTCACCTTAATTCCATGCTTAACCATGCGGGTTCACCTTCATGTCACAATGAGGCCAAGGTCACCCAAGACAGCATCTCTGTACTTCCTGCACATGTTCTCAGTACTTCAGATACTGCCTCAAAAGAGATTGGTGGCTAAAGTCATAGGTGTCCTTTTTGCCAAGTTTTGGCTAACCATCTATTCTCACTAACCATCTTCTGAAAGATGGAGGAACCCTATGAGAAACAAACAAAGGAAAGAAGGCACGGGGGGGGGGGGAGAGGAAGGGAGGGAGGGAAGGAGAGAAAGAGAGAAGAGAGGAAAGAAAGAAAAGAAAGAGAAAGAAAGAAAGAAAGGAAGGAAGGAAGGAAGGAAGGAAGGAAGGAAGGAAGGAAGGAAAGAAAGAAAGAAAGAAAGAAAGAAAGAAAGAAAGAAAGAAAGAAAGAAAGAAAGAAAGAAAGAAAGAAAGAAATAAGAAAGAGTCCACTCAGCTGGGGTATAATCTCTGGGTGTTGCTCTGAAGGTCTTTTGTAGATGGCAGAGTTCACATCTATATTCAGATAACTTTGACTAAAGGAGATGACTCTTGTTCATGTGGGTGGACCTCATCTGATAAAGTTGAAGGTCTTAACAGCCAAAAAAGTGAGGTTCCCAGAGAGAGATGGGATTCTGCCTCAAGACGCAGCTTCTACTCCTGCCTGAGTTTCTAGCCTGAAGCCTTACGCTGTGATTTTGGGCTCCCCAAATCCAAATTGGATTGCATGATCCAATTCCTTATAATAAGTCTCTTGAGATAGATATGTAGGTAGGTAGATGCATAGATATGGGTAGATGTATCATCAGTAAATTAGGTGGTAGCTTCATGACAGATAGATAGATAGGGATAGATGGATTATTGATAGATAGGTGATGAGTACATGATAGATGATAGATGGATAGATAGATATGGATAGATGGATTAGAGATAGATAGGTGGTACATGAGTAGAGAATAGATAGATATTGATAGATGTATCATTAGTAAATTAGGCGGTAGCTTCATGATAGACGATAGATGGGTAGATCAAATGGATGGATAGATAGATGAATGGATGGGTAGATGGATATGGGTACAGGTATTATCAACAAATTAGGAGGTAGCTCCATGACAGCTACACGATCTATAAGAGATTATACATGGATAGACAAAGTAGATGGATGGATAGATAGAATAGATGAATGTATGGAGAAATATGGATAAAATAGATCCATGATACACAGGTGATAGTGCATGATAGGTAGATAATAGATAATAAATGATAAGTGGACAGGTGGATAGATAGATATGAATAGATTGTTGGGAGATGTGTGATAGGCATGTGATAGATAATAGATGATAGACAGATGATAGAGAAGATAGATAGATAGATATGGATAGATTGATAATAAGTGATAGATGATAGAATAGATGTAGAGATGATAGACATATGGATAGATACATGGATGGATGGATAGACATGGATTGATAATAAGTGAAAGATGATAGAATAGATGGATAGATGATAGATGGATAGATGGATGGATAGATAGATATGGATAGATTGATAAGTGATAGATGATATAGAATAGATGGATAGATGATACACAGAAAGATAGATAGAATAGATGAGTGGATGGATAGATATGGATAGATTGATAATAAGTGATAGATGATAGAATAGATGGATAGATAGAATAGATGAGTGGATGGATAGATATGGATAGACTGATAATCAGTGACAGATGATAGAGAATAGATGGATAGATGATAGATATATAGATAGATGCAGCATCAGTAAATTAATTGATAGCTACATGACATATAGATGATAGATAGATAAAATGGATGGATAGATGATAGAATGGATGGGTGGATAAATATGGATAGATTAAGGATAGATAGATTAATAGATAGATGATAGATATATTATAGATAGGTAATGGTAGGTAATAGATGACAGATAAATAGATAGATATATAGATAGATAATAGATGCATCATATATAGGTAATGGCAGGTAATAGATGACAGATGAATAGATAGATACATATCAATAGATTCTTGACAAATAGGTGATAGATACATGATACATAGATGACAGATAATTGATAACAGATGGATAGGTAGGTAGATGGATGGGTAGATGGAAGAATGAATGGACAGACAGATGATAGATGGATAGACATATGGATAGATGGATGGGTAGATGGATGGATAGAAAGATAGGTGATAGCTACATTATAGGTAGATGGTAGGTAATAGATGACAAATGGATAGATAGATGCATATGAATAGATTATTGACAGAAAGGTGATGGATACATGATAGATGACAGACAATTGATAATAGATGGATGGATAGATAGATGGATGGGTATATGGATGGATGAATGGACAGATAGAAAGATGATGGATGGAGGGATACATCAATTGATTGATTGATTGATGATGGATGGATAGATGTTGGATGGATGGATGGATGGATGGATGGATAGATGGGTGTATGTATGTATGTATGTATGGATAGATGGATGGATAGATGGGTAGATGGATGGATGGATAGATAGATGGGTGTATGTATGGATGGATATATAGATGGATAGATGGATAGATGATGGATGGGTGTATGTATGTATGTATGTATAGATGGATAGATGGATGGATGGATGGATGATGGATAGATGGATGGATAGATGGGTGGATGGATGGATGGATGGATGGATAGATGGATGGATGGATGAACAGATGGATGGATGGATGGATGGATGGATGGATGGACAGGTAGATGGAAGGATGGATGGATAGATGCATGGCTGAATAGATAGACAGATCCTATTAGTCCTGCTGCTGTGGAGAACCCTGACTAAGACAGGGTCTGAATCTCCCCCTGGAGTCATAGTCCTCAGCCTACGAGGCAAAGGACAGAAAAACACTAAGGCTGTCACAAAAACTCCCAAGGTTTGTTCCACTACCTACCCAACTCCCAGGGAGATAAAGGACTTTGAGCAAAAAATGGCAGCCCTTCCTGCCAATAAACCTACAGGATGCACAGGGCACACGCAGGGAGCCTTTGGAACCCTTGTGTTCGAACAAGGGTGGAGGTCTCTGCCCTTCTGCAGAGAACAAAAGAGATTCCCAAACCACAGAGTGGGCAGATGCTGGAAAACAACTTGCAGAAACTCCTAAGTATATTAGTCACTTAAACTTTTGCATATGCTCAGTCAAGAATTTTTGTTTTTTTTTTTTGGCCGGGGCTGGGTTTGAACCCACTTCTGGCATATGGGGCTGGTGCCCCACTCCTTGAGCCACAGGTGCCGCCCAGCATAGTCAAGATATTTCCTGACGTGTCCCTTACGATCTTTTAACCAGCGGTTGGAGAACCACAGGCTGGAGCCAAATCCCAGCTTCTGTCTGTTTTGATCCAGCAAAGCACTAAAGAATAGTTTTGTGCATTTTTAAATGGTTAGGGAAAAAAAGGATATGAAAGTATGTTCCTGGGTGGTGCCTGTGGCTCAAAGGAGTAGGGCACCAGCCCCATATATTGGAGGTGATGGGTTCAAACCCAGCCCCAGCCAAAAACTGCAAAAAAAAAACAAACAAAAAAAGTATATTCCTACCTTTTTTCCCCTTCTTCCTCTCTCTTTCTATTTTTTTTTTTTGAGCCAATGTCTCACTCTGTTGCCGAGGGCATCATCATAGCTCACAGCAACCTCAAACTCCTGAGGTCAAGCGATCCTCCTGCCTCAGCCTCCCGAGGAGCTGGGGTTATAGTTATGCCCCTCCATGCACAGCTAATTTTTCTATATTTATTTATTTTTTTTTTGTAGAGACAGAGTCTCACTTTATTGCCCTTGGGAGAGTGCTGTGGTGTCACAGCTCACAGCAACCTCCAGCTCCTGGGTTTAGGCTATTCTCTTGCCTCAGCCTTCCAAGTAGCTGGGACTACAGGCGCCCGCCACAACGCCCGCCTAGTTTTCTGGTTTTTGTTGCAGTTTGGCCGAGGCTGGGTTTTAACCCACCACCTTCGGTATATGGGGCTGGCACCCTACTCGATGAGCCACAGGTGCCGCCCCAATTTTCCCATATTTAATACAGACGGAGTCTGTATTTAATACGGAGTCTCGCTCTTGCTCAGGCTGATCTCAAACTCCTGATCTGAAGGCATCCTTCCGTCTCGGTCTCCCAGGGTACTGGGATTACAGGCAGAAGACACCACGCCTGACCAAAAAAGTATATTTCTTAACGTGAGAAATTATATAAAATGTAAAGCCTGGGGGGCACCTGTGGTCCAGTGGGTAGGGCCCCGGCATCATATACCGAGGGTGGCGGGTTCAAACCTGACCCTGGCCAAACTGCAATAAAATGTAAAGCCTTGTGCTGATAAACAGAGCTCTATTGGAATATGGCTACATACATTTTTGCACATACTGTGTATACGAAAGCTGGAAGAGAGGTGCGCAGGGGTAAGAAAACTACTGAACTGCCAACTGAAAATATTTACTCTCTTGCCCTTTATGGAAAAAGTTGGCCCATTCCTGCTTTGAGCAGTTATCCCCATGATGGGAGGCAGTCAAAGGGGTGAGCACCTGCTCAGGTCACCTGGGAACCTGTCTGACTCTCAGTGCCTGCAGTTTGCTGGTACGGACGTGCAGGGTTCCAGTGTCCTCTGCGGTGTTCCAGATGACCCACTGCCCACATCTGCATACCAAGTTTAAGGAACCACGCGTTCCTGTTCTGCCCCCGTGGTTACTTTCGAAGCTACACCAACCTGATCGAACAGGGTATCGGCCCGTGAGAAAAGCAGCCCTGCTTGGGGTACAAACGGAAGCCGCAGAGATGTGCTGAGTTAACATCACCCCCTCCTGGGCAAGCCGGTCGATATTGGGCGTCCTGAGGAGGGAACAATCGACAGCTTGATTCCTTCACAAGCAAAACTAGGTTTTGCCTGAGCTTAGGGAGCCGCACGCTGCTTAATAGAAAGTCTGAATGCTGTGGTCTGCAAACCCCACGCCACGGACGGGTACTGATCCGTGTTTTGTCAGGAGCCAGGCTTCATGGCAGGAGCCGAGTGGAGGGCAACCAAGCCTTAATCTGTGCTTCTCACACCACCATCTGTCAGATCATGGGCATCAGATTCTCATAGGTACTCAAACCCTACTATAAACACTGCAAGTGAGGGGTCTGGGTTGTGCTTCTTATGAGAATCTAAGGCCTGATGGTGTGACATGGAGCTGGCAGCACTGGGCAGCAGCCGCAAATACAAACACTCAGTAGCAGATAGCTCTGGCTGCGCAGAGACCACAATAAGTTATCTCATTATACGATACGATGTCGGAATAATACAAATAAAGGCATGATAAATGCCATGAGCTTAGATGATCCCCAAAGCACTCCCTCAATGCCCAGTCCGTGCAAAAATTATCTTATGTGAAACCTATCTTTTGTGCCAGAAAAGTTGAGCATCACTGCTGGTTTAATACAGCAAGACATTGAAATGTGGTCTCACAGGTGATGGCAATAAAACCACAGGTCATGACCGGCCTCGGTGGCTCACGCCCATAATCCCAGCACTCTGGGAGGATGAGGCAGGTGGATCTCCTGAGCTCAGGAGTTTGAGAACAGCCTGAGCAAGAGAGAGACCCTGTCTCTACTAAAAATGAAAAACAAGAGGATGGCCTGGGCCCAAAAGTTTGAGGTTAAGGTGAGCTTGGAGGCCACCGTGACAAAGTGAGACTTTATCTCAAAAAACAAACAAACAAACAAAAACCACATGCCTTTTCAACCTTCAAAGAAACATCAGCTCAATTAAACCTAACTAAGTCTTTACAGCACTGGCAGTTCTGAGACAGAGAGAATGTCACAGGAACCCCAAAACTGAGAGTCGGGGATCTCTTCAAATTTGACATTCATGCTCTTAATGGTAGCAAGGTTTGACCTCACCGACACCAACATGTCATAGGCTCTGCTCAACGGTGGGATTGAGATAAGGAGGATGACTCAGCACATACACACGGCTTTGTCATGGTCAAGGGTACGAGGGTGTCCACCTGTCTGTCTGGAGCAATGTTCTCAGCATGGGAGCCACAGAATTTTGCATACTGGTAGGCTCGGTCAGTATGGGTCTTTGATTTACAAACAACAGCAGGGATTTTTTTTAAAACATTGCCTATCACATTCTGGGTAGATATAAATCATATTTAAAAATGAAATGTTTTCACAAGTAAACGAGAAAATCTCATGAACGTTATGGCGAACAGGTGGATGAAAATATCTCAGATTGTATGTGAGGCCCGCACACTGTACCCCATGATTGCACTAATGTACACAGCTATGATTCAATAAAAAAATAAATAAAAATGAAATGAAGGCAGGGTGCAGTCCTCATGCCTGTAATCCCAGCACTCTGGGAGGCCGAGGCGGGTGGATTGCTTGAGCTCAGGAGTTTTAAGACCAGCCTGAGCAACAGTGAGACTCGGCGTCTACTACAAATAGTAAAAGTACCGGGCATTGTGGTGGGTGCCTGTAGTCCCAGCTACTCGGGAAGCTGAGGCAGGAGGAGCTCTTGAGCCCAGGAGTTTCAGGTTGCTGTGAGCTGTGATGCCACAGCACTCTACTGAGGGCGACAGAGTGAGATTCTGTCTCGAGAACAAAAAATCAAAATGAAATAAAACAAATGAGCGGTGGCATTCAGGATGCATTTGAGCTGGGGTGAGCGCTGGTATGAGACAACATTACAGGCATTCCCCGAGTTACAAACATCTGGCTGACGTAGGGCTCGAAGTTACAGTTGGAGATGATTATGGGTATTAGGTGAATGAAGCTCTTCCAACTTATGTGCAAATTTGACTTGAGCTCAGGAGTTAAAGAGCAGCCTGAGAAAGAGAAAGACCCTTTCTCCACTAAAATAGAAAACCAGCTGAGGGTTGTGGCAGGCACCTGCAGTTTCATTCACTCGGGAGGCTGAGGCAGGAGGATCGTTTGAGCCCAAGAGTTTGAGGTTGTTGTGAGCTACGATGATGCCACGGTACTCTACCCAGGATGACAGAGTAAGACTCTGTCTCCAAAAAAAGAAAGAAAAACAGACCTAAATTCGTCTTAAGGACAAAACTAAAGAACCTGCCTCGTTTGTAACCTGGGGACTGCCGGTAAGACTTAGCGGATGTTAGAAGAATTAAAATGTGCAGAACTTTTAGAGATTGGATTGCCCTCAAAGGTTAGTGGCTTCTTTTTTTTCTCGTCTCTGCATTCTGGGCACCAGTTAGGGAATCCTGAATTCCTCGCCTGATGGTGTGGTTGCCGTAGCAGCCAACGTCTCCAATGCCAAGGTCGTCGGCCATCAGTAGAAGCATGTTTGGCCGGGAGCCGGATACGTCGCTGCAGGTGGAAGGGGTCAAACCCAGCAGCACCCCCAGGGTTGCAGTCAGCCAGCGCCTGAAATAGAAGCACCCAGAGATCACCCAAGGCTCATTCTCATCCTATCCACAGCCTTTCTGTAGGTGGGAGGTGGGCATTGCTAACTCGGGAGGCTTTGATATTATTTTCACATTTCGGAATAGTTTTGAGTGTAGGCATTTGATAGACAGTAGACCCTCCGTAAGGCAGCCAGCCAAGGATCTGTAAGGAACTTGTCTACATGTGAAGGTGGTCGACCTAAGGAACCAGGCCTGCTGTACTGATATGTAGGTGCTGTGCACGTCTGGTCTGTAAACATGAGGTCAACTTAAGGAGGTGGGGGGAGGTGGTCAGCGATGGGGGTTCTGCTGTATTTGTTTTTTCCACTTAAAAGTAGCTCACACTTGGCACCTGTGGCTCAAGCGGCTAAGGCGCCAGCCACATACACCTGAGCTGGCGGGTTTGAATCCAGCAACAATGACGGCTGCAACAAAAAAATAGCTGGGCGTTGTGGCAGGCACCTGTAGTCCTAGCTACTTGGGAGGCGGAGGCAGGAGACTTGCTTGAGCCCAGGAATTGGAGGTTGCTGTGAGCTGTGATGCCACGGCACTCTATCCAGGGTGACAGCTT
>CAUYON010043173.1:0-42490 GCA_963573935.1 Arctocebus calabarensis | reverse complement strand
ATATTTTCTCCCATTCTGAGGGCTGTCTGCCTGCTACACAGCTATCGCGACTTCTATTCAATATTGTTCAAAAGAACCAAGCTAGCATAAGGTCTGGAAAGGAAAAAACAAAGGCATCATTTATCATAGATAATAGTGTACATGAACAATACACAAGAGAATTAATATGCAAATCATTAAAGCTAATAAGACAGTATAGCCAGGTTGCTTAATATAAGATACATATATAAAAGTTAATGATGTTCCTATACCCAAGAGGTTAGCAAATTTTTTTCTATAAGGAGCCAAATAGTAAATA
The DNA here is from genome assembly GCA_963573935.1 of Arctocebus calabarensis. Classification (NCBI taxonomy): domain Eukaryota; kingdom Metazoa; phylum Chordata; class Mammalia; order Primates; family Lorisidae; genus Arctocebus; species Arctocebus calabarensis. Next base: position 42,192 of record CAUYON010043173.1, on the reverse strand, counting down.
TTTTATATTTTGCAGGCCATATGGTCTCTATCCTAACTATTCAACTCTGCTTTTACAGTGTAAAGCACCCATAGAGAAAATTAAAATAAATGGGTGTGGCTGTGTTGCAATAACATCTTATTTACAAAAACAGGTTAGCAAGTTGGATTTGGCCCAGAGGCTATAGTTTTCAACTCCTGTTCTTTATTACTGATGAAAAATTAGAAAACCTATTTAAAAAGAAAAGATACCATTTACTATAGCAACCCAAACTAGAAGGTATTCATGAATAAAGCTTACAAAGTTTGTACAAAACCCTCTTTTCTCTTCCTTACCCCGCGTGTCTCGTGTCTCTCTCTCCCTCCCTTCTCTCCCTTCTCTCTTTCTCTTGTCTTCCCCCATCTCTCTCTCTCTCTCTCTCTCTCTCTCTCACCTCCTCCTTAATGCTGCTCTGCAGCTTCCCCCGCTAATAAAGACCTTTTGTACCAAAAAAAAAAAAAACCCATTTGGAGAAAATTACAAAAAAACAAATAGAATAAATAAATAAAATGATATATCGTTTTAACAGATGAGAAAAGTCAGTGTTTTAAACATTTCAGTATACCCAAATCAATCTATTAAAGCAATATAATTCCAATAAAAATACCAATAGGATTTTTCTTTTCTTTCTTACTTTTATTTTATTTTATTTTATTTTATTTTTTTTGAGACAGAGTCTTACTATGTCATCCTCGGTAGAATGCCATGGCGTCACTGCTCACAGCAACCTCAAATTCTTGGGCTTAAGTGATTCTCTTCCTTCAACCTATGAAGAAGCTGGGACTACAGGCACTCACCACAAAGCCTGGCTATTTTTTTGTTGTAGTTGTCACTGTTGTTTAGCAGGTCTGGGCTGGGTTCAAACTTGCCAGCCCCAGGGTATATGCCTGGCGCCCTAACCACTAAGCTACAGGTGCTGAACAACCATTAGGGTTTTTCATGAAACTCAATTGCCTGATTCCAAAATTTATGTAGATGCTAAGGATAACTAAGACCAATTATGAAGAAGAGCAAGGCAGAGAGACCCACTTTACCATATTTCTTGTGAAATAATAGTAATAAGGCAATCCAGTATTGGCAAAGAGATACAGAAATTGATTAGCAAAATAGAAAAGGGATTTCAAGAGAAGACCAAACTCATATATAGGAACATAATACTTGACAGAGGTATCAGTACAGATCAGTGAGGTAAAGACTAACTATTCAATAAATGGTGCTGGAATAATTGGTTTCACATCATGTGACTTTGGATCTCATATCATGTGACTCCCTATCATATTACATGGTATCAAATGAAGTTATATCCCTACTTCACAACACACAAAAAATCAGTGCCAGGTGAATTAAATATCAAGTAGGAAATCAGAACTTTTGTTTACTTATTTTTAGATAGGATCTCATTCTGTTGCCCAGGTTGAAGTGTAGTGGCACAACCATAGCTCACTATAACCTTGAACTCCTGGGCTCAAGTGGTGCTCATACCTCAGCCTCTCTAGTAGCTGGGACTAAAGGTGCACCCTACCAGACTCAGCTAATAATTTTTTCTTTTCTTTCTTTTTTTTTTTTTGGAGTGATGTCTCTCTAGTGACCAGACTGGGCTCAAACGCCTGGCCTTAAGTGATCCTCCCATCTCAGTCTCCCCAGTTGCTAGAACAACATACCCAGCAATGACTCTCCTTTTTTTTTTTTTTTTTTTTTGTGGAGACAGAGTCTCACTCTATCGCCCTCGGTAGAGTGCTGTGGAGTCACAGCTCACAGCAATCTCCAGCTTTGGGGCTTAAGCGATTCTCTTGCCTCAGCCTCCCAAGTAGCTGGGACTACAGGCGCCTGCCACAGTGCCCAGCTAATTTTTGATGCAGTTCAGTCGGGGCCGGGTTTGAACACACAGCCCTCGGTATATGGGGTCGGTGCCCTACTTGATGAGCCAATGACTCTCCTTTTTAAACATGAGCAAAAAAAAAATTATTAAACCTTAATCAACAGTAATTCTTTGTATCACCAAATATTCAGTAGTTATTAAAACTTCTCATCATTTCATAAGGTCATAAATTTATTTTATAATTTGTTTATTTGATTAAGACCTGCATGTTGCTGTTGGGTGATATGTCTATCAAAAAACTTCAGTCACCCCCTCCCCATCAACTCTTTTTCTTTTCCCTGCTTGCAGTTGTGAAGTATAGATTTAAAGTCTAACAGAAATAGGATAGGAAAATAAAGGCCTCACCCAAGTATTCTCTGGAGAGAGATTTTGGTGGAAGAGGTTTTTAGTAAGGTGGCCAAACTCATTTTAGAACTGAAATTGGAGCTCAAGTTTATTCAGAGTATGGTTGCACAAAGCACCATCTCATATTAAATCAAAAACTATAATTGTATTGGACTATCGTGAAATAACTCAGTAATGCTATGGGACACCTTCCATCACTTCAGGTATTTCTTCCAAAAAATTAAGGATCAAGAATGTTTTTAAAGAACAGAAGATACTGGCTTTTGAGTTTTTTGTATACTGACAGATTTTTTGAGAATTTATGTTTTCTAAATGAAACAACCATGAATTGATTCTAATGTAGACAGTTGTCCTCAGTAAAAACAATTAACTTAATAAATTCAAGGTCATTTTGAATAATTTACTAAACTGTGTACATAAATTTAGTGCCATACAATAGTTCTTAACAGATATTTGATAATCTTGAATTTTTAAGGCAATAATTACATTTCAATTTTCCCATTCTATACCTTTTTTTAAAAGAAGTTTCAGCATATGTCCATTTTAGTAATTTTCCATGAAACTTGGAAAATTTTACTACACATCATCATAGATTTTCTCACTGGTTCTGAATTCTGTTTTTTTGTTTGTGGCATCAATATATTTAAGCTTCTTATTGTTTAAAGTTGGCTTTCTATACAAGGTAATAAATGATCAATTTTTTCTTCTTGTGGCTATGAGAGATTTAAATGATGCCACGCTGACTCATTTTACCTTCTCACTCATGCTAGTGGCTTCATGTTTATAATGAAACTAAACTGAAATTGTAAGTGAGGTTGTATCATAATTTGAATGTGTCTCAGTCAATTATAAGTAAGGTGGTACATAATTTGAATGTGTCTCTCCAAAATTCTGGTGTTGAAACTTAATGACTAGTGTGATCCTTTGAAGAGTGAGCCTGCAAGAGGTGACTGGTCATGGGGGCTGCTCCTCTGGTGAATGGGATTAGGCCCTTATAGTAATAGCTACACACATCCTTCAACTTGCTGGCTCCCTTGCCTTCCCCTGTTCACCATGTGAAGACACAACACTCCTCCTCTCCAGAGGATCTGGTGGCATGGCACCATCTTGAATGTAGAGAGCAGCCCTCACCAGACAACCAGACCTGCCAGTGACCTTTCCCAGCTTCCAGAACTGTGAGAAATAAATTTCTGTTTTTTATAAATTACTCAATCTCCAGTATTCTGTGATAGCAGCACAAAGGACTAAGATAGGTGGTCAGTCCTCATCGAAAGCCCAGGTAGCTTGGACAGTAGTGAGTGAGGCTATCTCTCAAGTAACATATGGGTAGGAGACATCAGCTAGAGATTGGATCTGAAGGATGTGAGAGGCCTTGTCAGAAGCATAGGTATGTAAGAATCATGGAAAAATACCTGATGACAGGGAAGGGATAGTGCACGGTCCTATGATTATGAGATTGGGGAATATGCTACCAAAGCCCCAAGATCATTGAGGCCTAAAAGTTTAATTTATAGGTGCTTTAATAATCAATGGCTGCAAGTGCAAGTGACAAGCATTAAACTTAAACTGGCCTGAGCAAAAAAGCCAAATTATTCTCTCACTTGAGAAAAAGGTCCAGTGCTCAAACAATATCACTAGCCCTTCCTTTTATTTCCTGTTCCTTTTATTTCCTTTTATTTTCTGCTTTGAATTTTTTGTTGTTGTTGTTTTTGTTTTGGGGGTTTTTTTGAGACAGAGCCTCAAGCTGTCACCCTGGATAGAGTGCTATGGCATCACAGCTCACAGCAAACTCCAATTCCTAGGTTCAAGCAAGTCTCCTGCCTCCACCTCCCAAGCAGCTAGGACTACAGGCACCCGCCACAATGCCTGGTCATTTTTTGGTTGCAGCTGTCATTGTTGCTTGGCGGGCCCGGGCTGGATTTGAACTGGCCTGCTCAGGTGTACGTGGCTGGTGTCTTAGCCCATTAAGCCACAGGTGCTGAGCCTGTTTTGACTTTTTTTTAGCTCAACTTTCTTTCTATTTATTTATTTATTTATTTATTAAATCATAGCTGCAATCACGGGGTACAATGTGCTTGTTTTATATACAATCTGAAATATTTTCATCAAACTGGTTAACATAGCCTTCATGGCATTTTCTTAGTTATTGTGTTAAGACATTTATATTCTACATTTAGTAACTTTTGCATGTACCCTTGTAAGATGCACTGTAGGTGTGGTCCTACCAATAAACCTCTCTTCACCCCTCCTCCCCCCTCCTCTCCCCTTCCTCTCCCCTTTCCCCATATTCTTGGGCTATAATTTGGGTCATATGAAAGCTATAAATTGGTTTCATAGTAGGGCTGAGTACATTGGATACTTTTTTCTTCCATTCTTGAGATACTTTGCTAAGAAGAATATGTTCCAGCTCCATCTATGTAAACATGAAAGAGGTAAAGTCTCCGTCTTTCTTTAAGGCTGCATAATATTCCATGGTGTACATATACAATTTATTAATCCATTCATGGGTTGATGGGCACTTGGGCTTCTTCCATAACTTAGTAATTATGAATTGGGCTGCAATAAACATTCTGGTACAAATGTCTATGTTATATGATTTTTGGTCTTCTGGATATATACCTAGTAGAGGAATTATAGGATCAAATGGCAGGTCTATTTTTAGATCCCTAAGTGTTCTCCAAACATCTTTCCAAAAGGAATGTATTAGTTTGCATTCCCACCAGCAGTGTAGCAGTGTTCCCTTTTCTCCACATCCATGCCAACATCTCTGGATTTGGGATTTTGTGATGTGGGCTAATCTTGCTGGAGTTACTCAAAGGAGTTTTGATTTGCATTTTTCTGATGATTAAGGATGATGAACATTTTTTCATATGTCTATAGGCCATACGCCTATCTTCTTCAGAGGAGTTTCTCTTCAAGTTTCTTGCCCACCCTGAAATGGGATCACTTGTTCATTTTCTTGCTAATACGTTTGAGTTCTCTGTAGATTCTGGTTATTAAACCTTTGTTGGAGGCATAACCTGCAAATATCTTCTCCCATTCTGAGGGCTGTCTGCTTGCTTTACTTACTGTGTTCTTGGCTGTGCAGAAGCTTTTTAGTTTGATCAGGTTCCAGTAATATATTTTTGGTGTTGCTTCAATTGCCCGGGGGGGTCTTCCTCATCAAATATTCGCCCAGGCCAATTTCTTCAAGTGTTTTCCCTGCAAGTTCTTCTAGTATTTTTATAGTTTCATGTCTTAAGTTTAAATCTTTGATCCAGTGAGAGTCTGTCTTACTTAATGGTGAAAGATGTGGATCCAGTTCCAGTCTTCAACAGGTTGTCAGCCAGTTCATCCAGCTCCATTTGTTAAATAGGGAATCTTTTCCCAAATGAATATTTTTAATTGACTTGTCAAAGATCAAATAATGGTAAGTGGCTAGGTTCATCTCTTGGTTCTCTGTTCTGTTCCATACATCTACCTCTCTGCTTTTGTGCCTGTACTATGCTATTTTGATCACTATCGATTTATAGTATAGTCTAAGGTCTGGTAGTGTGATTCCTGCTGCTTTGTTTTTATTTCTGAGTAATGTCTTGGCTATTTGAGGATTTTTCTGATTCTATATAAAATGATGTACTTTTTATGAGATCTTTAAAGTATGACAGTGGAGCTTTAATAGGGATTGCATTAAAATTGTATATTGCTTTGAGTAATATGGACATGTTAACGATGTTGATTCTTACCAGCCATAAGCATAGTATGTTTTTCCATTTGTTAACACCTTTAGCAATTTCTTTTCTTAGAGTTTCATAGTTCTCTTTATAGAAATCGTTCACATTCTTTGTTAGGTAAACTCCCAAATATTTCATCTTCTTTGGCACTCCTGTGAATGGAATAGAGTCCTTGACTGTTTTGTCAGCATGACTATTGTTGGTATATATATAAGGGCTACAGATTTATGAGTGCTGAGACACTGCTGTTTTCCTTGATCACTTCTAAGAGTTTTGCAATGGAATCCATGGTGTTTTCCAGATATACCATCATATCATCTGTGAAGAGTGAAAGTTTGATCTCCTCTGGCCCTATGTGGATACCTTTGATTGCATTTTCTTGCCCAATTGCAATGGCTAAGACTTCCATTACAATGTTAAAAAGCAATGGAGACAATGGGAAACCTTGCCTGGTTCCTTATCTAAGTGGAAATGATTTCAATTTAACTCCATTCAATTTGCTGTTGGCTGTGGGTTTACTGTAGATGGCCTCTAATGGGGCTCATTCTATCCTAAGCATCCCAGGTAAGCTGCCCCGTAGTCTCTCTCTGGCAGGATTAAGGTAGGAGTTTATGCCAAATATGGAAAACTTTTTATGAAGCTTAATAGGGTGCAGAGATCAAAGGAAGGAACTTAAGATCTTTGTTGGTGAATGTTACTCATAAATTACCAGTTGTGCATTGGGAAAGAAATAAAAAATTGAAAATCTGTGCTTACTGCAAAGACCTCTCATCATGACATGGGTATGAAATTGCATCTCCAGGAATCCCCTCCAGCATGCTGGGGCCAGGCAGCTGCAGATGAGCTTCTGCAGACCAAGGCTGCACGGTGTTACCCACGCAGCCTGGCCTCAGTGGGAGGGACTACTCTGTGCTTGCAAAGGGCTACTCCACTGCGAAGTCAAGAGTGATGGCAGGACTGGGAATTTGTAAATTCTCATATACTCCTCAGTAGGTGGATGTTCTCCTCCTCTTCCCATCTCTTCACCCTTTTGTGTTTAGTGAGAAGACCTTGGTTTGTCTCCTCTCCAACTCATATGACTTCAGACCTTAAATCTATCCCTTCTCAACTTTTTAGTAATCTTCCTCCTCCTCTCTCTCTCCCTCCTCTCTCTGCTCTCTTCCTCCCCACTTTTCTTTAATCTCACCTATTACTATACTCTAGTCTCGTGCACAATAAAATCAACCTCCTCCAGCCTCATTCCCTGCCAAGGTCCTGCTTCATTTCACCCTTAACTCCCCCTCCTGAGTTTCTCCAATTAGTAATCCATTTGTCTGTGTCCACTTCTCAGCTTCCACTGGCTTTTCTATCCTTTGCCATCTGAGTACACCCCAGTTCTCCCCAAACTGATCTCCCAAAGGAAACTGGTGACTTGCCAATAAGCAAACCCAGTGCCATCCCGCTACCCTCATCTACCAATTCAACATTCTCTGACCAATTGCAACAGCTAATCATCCCTTTCTTGGTGAAGCTCAGACCTTCTAGGATACTTTAATCTTCTTCTCACCTCCTTATTTTTTATTTTTTTGCAGATTCTTGCCGGGGCTGGGTTTGAACCTTCCGACATATGAGGCTGGCCCCCTACTCCTTTGAGCCACAGGCGGCACCCCCACCTCCTTATTCTTTGTCTCATTTTATCCCAGGGCTTTGTCCTCAGACATTACCTCCCATATCACCATATTGCATCCCAACCTCTGTCATCCCAACAATTAGTTCCATGCCTGTGACTCCTAAATTTATGACCTTAGTTCTGATCTCTCTCTCACACTCCCAATCCATGATTATACCTGGTGGGCCTCTCCATGTGAATATTCCTTTAGTTCTTCAAAGGCAGCCTTTCTATACTGCACTCATGCTCATTTTTCCACATTCAAGCTTTTTCCTCTTTCTGCTTCTCAAATTTACCATGCATTTTATCATTCTTATTAGATAAGTGTGATTCTCTTTCCTCAAACAGTCCTCCCATATCCAGATAGTCAGGTCTGTTTACCTTTCCAGAAATATTTGCATATGCCACCTCATGCCAAGAATTTCATCTTCTATACTTGGACCAAACATTCCGACTCACCTGACTCTGCATTTCTCTACTTGCAGCTCTGCGCCCACACACTTGCCAGAAACATTTTCCTAGAATTGTATGCATTTCTTAGAGGGGCATTTCCAGACTAGCAGCATTAGCATACCTGGGATCTTGTTAAAAATGGAAAGTCTAGGCCCGCACTCAAGACCTACTGAATCAAAAATTCTAAAAGTTGATCCCATTAGTCTCTGTTTTAACAAGCCCTCCAGGAGACTCCAATGCAAGATAAAATTTAAGAGCTACTGACTTACAGCACACCATTGATTTACAATTGCATTACTCAAAATTCCCTACTCTCTTCTCATCAGTATAAAACAAACTTATATTCCTCTGTATAGCACCCACAGACCCTTCACTATGGAGCCTTGAACTCCTTCTCAGAATTGTATCTCACCATTTCTTCTCATCTACCTCACATGCCAGAAAGTTCTGAATATTACCTGTATTTCCTGTGCTTTCTAAGCTCTGCTAACATTTGTCCCCCTTGCTTCAGAAACCTTACACAGCTGCAACTTTCCCACCAATTCTTCAATGTGTCTCTCAAATGCAGCTTCTGTGTAAAGTGTTCCTGAGACCCTCTTCCTGCCCTGTCCCAGAAAGTCTCTCTCCCAGCCTTGTGCTCCTGGAGCTCCACGTGGGTCTCAGTGTTGCTCACATCATGTCTTCTGTGCACTTGTGCTGACTTCACTAGTAGGCTTTCAGCTCCCTGTTGGCAGGACTATTTCATCTCTGTGTCTCCAGAGACTCCGATAGTGTTTTACACACAGTAGGCACTCAATAAATGCCTACTAATATGAAAGGAATCAAGATCCCAGAAGACAAAATATAAATGTGCCATCTTTTCTCAGTGATAAAACTTAACTTCTAAAATTCCATGTTCCAATACTGACCTTTTCCCCCAGAATGTATCCTTCCATTTGACAGCTTTGTTCTAAAAAATTCTGGGAAAAAGTTTTACATGGAAAGAAAATGTAGTTCTCATTTAATATAAATGAATATCTTTTATTAGTTAGTATCCCAGTTGGGCTGCTCTCAGAAAAGAGACCCCCAAATATAGTAGCTTTAGAAATGTAGAATTTTCTTCCTCTCACACAGGACAGTCAAAAGGCAGGAGAGCAGCCCAGAGCAAGTTGAGGGCTCCACTACACAGACGTGCTGGGGCTCTGCCTTCTCCTTAGGGCTATCTTCACCTGCATGGTCAGAGTCAACTTGCCAGGATGTCCATGCTCCTGTCCATGGGGAGGAGGAGAAATGAGTGAGCCCGAACAGTCTTCTCTGCAGGTGGTCATGTGGAGACTGTGCACATCTCTTCTGCATTTATTCCATTGACAATAACTTGCTCACAAGTGGTAAGAGAGACAAAGAGAGTAAGCCTCTAGCTAAGGAGCGACAAGCCTTGCTAAAAATGAGGGATGGGGCCTTATAACAAAAAGAAGAAGGAGATAACTCACACAGGGGCAATGAGCAGCCTCTGCCACGAGGCAATATTGGTTTCTGCATAAACAGCTCAAATGCCCCTAGCAAGTTCCATGGTTGCCCAGCTAGTGGTGATCTATGTTCAAAGATGTTGACATTTGAACTGTAGGTGATGTAACCAACATCATGTATATGTTGCTTCCTAATCATTCTCCATATATTATCTTTGAAAATTGTTGACAATTAAGAGTTTTTAAATTTTAAGAGTCTTAGTAAACAAAAAGCAAAATGTAGATATGTAATTAATTTACATTTTTTCATTTCCACCATCTCATTTCCAAGTTACTAGATAAGTCCTAATTAAATGCATTTTTCTTACAACTCTCTCTGCCCTTAGCAAAGAAGAAACTACATATATTTCCTAGTAAAACCAAACATGTCAGGGGAAAAATCTATTGCTTTGCTCACTTAACCAATGACAATTGCTATTGACCACTATTACTCCATTAAATCAAAATGAGAGTAAAGTAGAGGCACCTTCTAATATGGTCAGTTTCTCTAGTGCAAACACGGATATGCTAAAAGTGGGCACCAGGGTGACATTTCAGTTGCCACCATAAGAAGTTAGTACTTCCAGGTGCAGGAGCACACACCTCTGGTACCAGCTACTCTGGAGGCTAAGGTGGGAGGACCACTTAAGCCCAGATTAAGCCTGGGCAACAGCGCAAGACCCACGGTGGATCTTAGAAGGATACAGGTGAAACTTACTAAATGCAGAATATAAAGGTCTTAGCACAATAACTAAGAAAATGCCATGAAGGCTATGTTAAACAGTTTGATGAAAATATTTCAGATTATATATGAAACCAGCACATTGTACGCCATGACTGCATTCTTGTACACAGCTATGATTTCATTAAAAAAAAGAAAAGAAAAGAAAGAAATTAGGACATCCTATTTTGTATTCTTAGTGAAAGAATTCTTTCAATCCCTGGTAACTTCCTGATAGACCTGGAAGGTAGTTTAATTTCAACAGGTAGCAATAAGAACTCTGTTAGCACTACTGCTACTCTGTGCTCTGGATAACAGGACAGGCCTCCTGTACTGACAGACATCAGTTTGCAAACTCTGATAATTGTGCATGAGGTAAGTGCCCAACAAGGGCCAGCCACAGTGCCAACTTCCATAACAAAGCATTTTAGTTTCAACCATCATATTGGTCTTAGTCTACTAAGGTGTGTTGGCTCAGATGTTAAGGTCTTCTACACACAATGTTTAATTCCATTACACACCACACTTGCTAAAACAGTGAGAACATCAGAAAAGTTAGTGAAAAAGAAGCATATGACTGCAATGGAAATACAAGACAGTGTTAATTAAAAGTGCTGCAAAAATGAGATTGTGATCCCATTGTGTACAAAAATGAGATCAAATCTTCAATTTTCAAGGACCATCACATATAGCATGTGAAAAACATTATGCCTAAATCAGCAGGAAGGAAGGAAAAGCGATTAATCACATGCAAAATGTGTGAGCAGCAAACAGCAGTTTTAAAAGGGTTCTGGTAATTTATGTGGGCATTATAGTTATCTTCACAGAGAATAGTAAAGGCATTTGATGGTAGGATTCAGGAAGGTTAAATCCTGCAGTATATCAGCCACTCCCACTCAGTAAAGAATTGCCCCAACTAAAACACAAATACCACTACATGCTGAGAAACTCTGGAGCACCAACACATGGTGCTTAGGAGAGCCTGATGTTAATTCAGGACTTGAACAGGGGCTATTTGAGAACTTAAAGGCTAAGTGTGGTGAACACAGTCCTCAAAAAATTTTAATACAATCCATGGGGGATTTCAAAGACTCAAGTCCAAATTAAATTTTCCCAACACCAAAGTGAAGGCCAAGCCAACAAATACAAACACTGCATTGGATAAAGCATTTCCCATGACATTAAAAAAGGTACTTAAGGAAGGGAGCCTAATACAATGGTGATCAGCAAGAAACAGATGCAAGGTATCAATGCTTCCAAAGATTGGCTCACATCCTCATTTAATAGAAAAGTTTCCAGAAACTGTAAGTACTTGTCACCTAAGCCACCTCAGACTCAGAATTAAAGAGGACTCATGGGCAAGCTTCAGATGTTAATTAGTTTATAAACTGGAGAGCTCTCTTCAATTAGAGAGGAGGGAAGAATGTTATTGACTTCACAGGTCCTCGAGGTATGATGTTAAGAGGGGGATTCAGGCACTTGCCTCTAAGATTTCAAATGGTAGGAAGGAAGATGTTAGCCAGGGGACCTCTCCCCTCTCTCCATAAACCACACCCTGGAGGAAAGATAGTAGGTTTCAGCCTTACAACAAAATGGTTTGAAATAATTTCCTTCAGAATAGATGAAAATCACTCTGAGGAAAGAATCACTTTAGTAAAGTCACATATTGGCTCCCTAGAAGCACCTAGAATGGTGAATGGTGGCATTTAATTTATATAACTTATATGTTTGTTAAATTCAATTGAATTGGGCTCGGTGCCTGTGGCTCAGTGGGCTAAGGCGCCAGCCACGTACACCTGAGCTGGCGGGTTCAAATCCAGCCCGGGGCCCGCCAAACAACGACAGCTACAACCCAAACAAAAATAGCCGGGCGTTGTGGCGGGTGCCTGTAGTCCCAGCTACTTGGGAAGCGGAGGCAGAAGACTCACTTGAGCCCAGGAATTGGAGGTTGCTGTGAGATGTAATGCCACGACACTCTACCCAGGGTGACAGCTCGAGGCTCTGTCTCAAAAAAAAAAAAAAGAAAAAGAAAAAAAATTTAATTGAATTGGACGCATCAATTACAGAGTTCAAGAAATTTAGAAACAGAACTATGAAATGGTAAGGAGAGCGCCTTCCCATATAAAAGTGCAGTTGTCAAATATTTAATGTTTTTAAGGGAAAGACAGGCATCAGAGCAATGATAATGACACAAAAGAAACAGCAGCAGAAGGAGTTAAAATACGGCATCAGTAGAATTTGGGGAAATATTAACACACATTGACTAAACATCTGCTATAAGGCTAAGTAGATTACAAAAAGCTTTTTGTTTATTTGTTTCTTTATCTAAGACAGTCTCACCCTGTTGCCCAGACTAAAGTGCTGTGGCATCAGCCTAGCTCACAGCAATCTCAAACTCCTGGGCTCAAGGAGGGCTCCTTATCCTCCCAAGTAGATGAGATTATAGGTGCCAACCAGGATGTCAGGTTAGTTTTTTTCTATTTTTAGTAGAGATGGGGGTCTCGTTCTTGCTCAGGCTGGTCTTGAACTCCTAAGCTCAAGAGGTCCTCTGGCACTGGCCTTCCAGAGTGCCAGTATTACAGGCCTGAGCCACCTTACCCAGCCAGATTATGAAAAGTTTTAACTGAAAAAGAAAAAGAAGTAGAAGAGCAATAATATGAAGAAAGCAAGGCTACAAAATGGAGGGATCAGACAGTGTGAGGAAGTCACCCTCGTGACTTTAGAATCGTTCTAGGCATTGGAATCTCCACAAGGAAAAAAAATGGAAAAGAAGGCAGATAATCCAGGTGGGAAAATGTGAGACCCAGATCTTAGGAACAGATTTGTAGAAAGCTCACTACACTTATTTTCTGTTTGGATAAAACACCATTCTAGATGATGTTTATGGCAGTGGGGAGAATGGAGGCATAGGACAGCACTTTATACATGCATCTTGGGGAAAACAAAGACAATTCCAGAGACTCTGAAGAATGGAGAAGGGATGATTCTTCAATGAAATGTATAAGGAATAGCTATAAGCAAGAATACAAAATATTTTATTCTTGGAAACAAGAAAATTATGTGGGATATTTTATTTTTCAGTTTGTATAGTATCCAATTATCATACCTCAAGGGATAATTTAAGAAAAGCTAATTTTTGAAGACAGACAAAGCCAAGATGTTGGAAACAGATCTCCAGGGAGAATTTAGGTTTAGAAGCAACCCAAGCACTCAGTACGAAATTGGCAAATGAATAAATTAATTGTTCGGTTAAGCAACCAAGTCAGAGTTAGAATTTCGATGGCAAAGAACAACTGGCAATATGACAAAAGTGTTTGGGTAAGTTAGTAAGAAAGATGAGAATAAAATTGCACTCAGAGGCTTGAGGTTGGTCATACAAAAATGCCAAGACTGCAAGCCATGTCTTTAGCATCCCCCCCGTTTCTTCCTGCACTGTGCTGGATAGGAGAGCTGTTTAAACAGAAAGAACAGCCAAAATATAGATGGTGTTGGCAGATGCTATAACACCCTTGAGGCAGCATGCGACTTTATACCTGACAGCTTCATCTGAAATTACTTACTATGTTTTCATTAATTAAAAACTAAGGCCTAACTTCCTTTTCTAATCCACACACAGACATAAAACCAAAAACCGATATCCTCAACTCAGGAAGGAAAGCAGAGGGAAGTTTGGTACAGGTATCACTGGCTGAATGACTAGGAAAGTCCAGCTAGAGCTGTAATGTCAGAAGGATAATGCCAGATGGGCTATGTGGTGTGTGTCCCCACATGTCACTGTGGGCCTCTACACGAACCAGAACTTGAGGACGGGCAGTATCAGCCTCATTAGTGACGCCAAATAAAAATCAGTCAGAGTTTCCAAAATGCATCTGTATCAAAAAAGCTCTCACCTTAGGTGCCTGCCTAACCCGCAAATTCCTTCTAAATGGGTTATCAAGTACAGCCTCAAATGAGAAAAGCAATTTCAGGTGGTTCCTTGAGCAAAATACACCTCCATTAAAGGAAATAGGATTGCAGCCAGAGAGAGGGTGAGTCCTGGTGTTCACAGCATGGTAGGTGAATATGATTAGCTATAATTTGGTATATTTTCAAAATGCTAGAAGAGAGGATTTTGAATGTATGTAACACAAAGAAATAATAAATGTTTGAGGTGATGGATATGGTAATTTCTCTAATTTGATCACTATACATTGTAGACATACAATGAAATATTACTCTGATTCTTGTAAATATATCCAATTATTGCGTGGCAATTAAAAATAAAAGGAAAAATGTATTTAATTAAAAAATAAATGAAAAGCAAAAGTACCATGCAGCACCATGTTACCTCCACTGCCCCCAATTCCCTGCCTGTGTGCTTTTGGTTCCATGTTTGTGTGTGAGATTAGGTGATTGGTCAAAGGGGGTTTGGTCACCCAGCCCTAGCCATGTGCTAAGAGGGGTTCTGCTGCCAACTCCCCACAAACACAAGGTAATTAGTAGTCATGATAACATTCTTATTCTCTCAAAAATCTGAACTAAAAATATACAAAAAGATGTCTCACTGTCAGTGAAGTAGGAGAAGGATAAACAAAGAGAGACTGAAACAAAGAAAAGCAGCTGACTTACGTTTAAGGCAGAACACAAGCATGGACTCAATTAATTCCTGCGTCTGAGAAACTAACAATTGTCCTTTTCCCCTAAGGATGCCTCTTCCAACCCCAAGCAGCCTTCCAGTTCCCAAACATGCTTAATATCCTTGAAGTTTAGCTGTATTATTACAGAGGTTCCCATCACTCTTGTTGCAACAGTAGAAGCCCTGGACCACAGAGCTGCTGAATCCCCACACCATGAGCTCAGGAACAAGCTGCTCCCTTTGGGTAGCAAGTGCAGCTGGACCAGGTTCAAGTCACAATTTTCCTTTCTATTGACCTTTCCATTGTGGAAATGTACATAGTTTCTGTTACTTCCAGACATCTTTCATTTCCCTGGATCTTTATAGACAAAATAAAAAACGATCTCCTGAGCTAGGAGAATTTAACCGACCAGGTCTTGAGGCCATGTACTTTGTCTTTTTAAAAGAAATTAAAAGGCCAAGAGAAAGGGAAAGGACAATGCTCCTGTTTATTGAATTAGTCTTTTTCATGTCTGTCTATATCGGACTTTGCAAACTAGAAATCCTAACAAATACAACAGCAAGACACAGAAACTGAAGTAAACCGAGTCACAGAGATAGAAAGATGGACCCCAATTTGATGCAATAATTGACAAAATTTATTACACCTGCATGGGGCTGAGCAAGCTAGCGCAATACAGAAGTTAATCATAGCAATTAAGCAGGGTCGCAGGGTGGGGGGTACATATTGATTCATAAATCACAAGATACATCACAAGGCACAAGAGTTGGGTAAGTTTCTAAGGAACTCGGGACTTTCCACCAAGGGGTATTGCACCAGGGGCTTTCTTTAAATCATACCCCTCCCTTCCTTCTGTATGCTTATCTTTTCTCCCAGAATTTAGCTCCTCCGCCCTTGTGGGGGCTGGGGCTAAGACACAAAATACTTCCCCTTTGAAGGATAAAGGGTCTGTTATATTCTTTAAATCTATGGGTTGGGAGATTAGTAGCAGGGGCAGCTGGCTTGGTGCAGGGGCAGGGGACTTGGTTATTAAATTCCCCACTCGTTTTGTTGGACAAATCAAATTTTTGATTTACACAAAGGGTTAAATCAGTGGAGCATGTAAACCAAGTCTCTTTAGGGGCTACTAGGTAATGGGGGAACTTTCTGAGGGGCAAGGTGAAAGGTGGACATGATGTAAAAGGGAGGCGTGTAATCCTTTAAAGTTAAAGTGGGTGTAGAGCTTTAAGTACATATAGTAGTATTTTGTGTTACTATATGAGCAGTTACATTTATTATTTGGGTTGGAGAAGATTTTAAAGTTACATTTGCAGTTATTTCTACATAATATGGTGGATTTATACTGACATGCTTAGGGGCTTGGCTGGGACCGGCCATTGGTCTAACAGGACATGTTCTGGGAAATTTTTGAATAGTGAAAAAGAACCCGGGGTTTTGCTCATTAATTCCTCAAGTTAAACCCATTTGCCAATTCACGCATTTCCATTGTCTTACAGCTAGTTGAATGGGGTTACAATGACAGTTTGAAGCACAGGAGGCTGTACTGTATAGTCTGTGGAATTTTAGTTGTGGGTTTTTAGTTGACCCCCATGATGTTATAGTCTTACAGTCTTAGCTTTTACAATAGTCATTTCCCACATCCCCACAACCCTCTCCACCTAACTTAATTGCAGGGCATAAGTAAAAGTCAATACTTCCGAGTCCTTGGGCATCTCACCGGCTTGTGCAGCTCCAAATTGTATCCCCTTTCCCCTCGTACCTTTTACATGTGGCTCCAGTCCAGCTGTAGCCAAGCAAGGTGTAGAGGTCAACGAGGAAGACTGGCTGACCATATTCCCAGACACGGTGCTGTCATTGTTGTATGAAAGTTTCTAAAAGTCTGTGTCTGAGACTCTGGCTACTTCAGTGCCGTCCTCGGTTTTGGAGAGGACCCAGTCGTAAGAGACTGGTTGGTGTGGGTTGTATCTGCCGCCTCTTTTGATGACATAGTACAGACAGATGAGGAAGAGGATCTGCACAGCCAGAGTTTTAAGGGATCCCCGGTGGGTTTGAGGTGTCATGTCGAGGGGATATGGTCCTCTGCAGCCTTCTTAATGTTGGTGTAGTGGATCCACGGCTTTTTTCTCTCTGACTTTGATGGCTCTGGAGGCGGACTTACAAGTAAATTTAGGAGTGATCATCAGCCGGTCTGTGGAGGGCTTTAGGTTCTCTGGGGCCCCTGGGATGTTCCCAGGGGGTGCCTTCCCTCAGAAAGGCCACAGCCTGCCCCCATCCTGGAGGCCGCCTGAGGATTGGCAGAATGCATGCCAACCAGAGTAATGCCAAGAGGCTGCTATTTTAAAAGGTAAAGAGGACTGTTTTTTCCCTTTAGTTCTAAGTGAGGAATTGTTCTTGGGTCTTTTTGCTGGATGCCAGAACCTTGTCTTAATAACTTTTTAACTGCTAGAAAGAGAGGGTTACATTTAAACTTGGAATTGACCAATCTTTGATAGGAATTTTGACAAACTGTTGGAAACAACAAACACAAATTTGACAAACAACTCATACACACCAATTAAACAAACCGAAGACCCACTCTCTGTGAGTCCTAAAAGGAAAACTTAACACTGACCAAAGACTACCAGACAAAACCAGGCTAAAAAAAGACCAGAGACTCACTTTCCTGTGAGTCTAAACTGGAAAAACCTGACAAACCAAAGAAGGGACAAGTAAAAGTAGACAGTTGAGATAAATCACTGGTAGGAACAACTTGAGGAGCCGATAAAAACTATTTTAAAACAACTCGAGGAGGAACAACTCAAGGAGGCGTGGCAAGAATGAGGAAGGAAAAAGTATGCCGCCTTTGAAAAGAGGAAGTTAAACTAATTTTTAATATTGGACAGAATAAATAGGTGTAGTTAAACAGGTATTGGTCGGGTACAGAGCTGTATCTAACTCATTCATGCAGACATTCTATAAGCCAGATTCTGAGAGTTTTTATTAAACAAACAATAAGACAAATAAAATGCAGAGAGGTTTAACTTTCTCAAACATGAGAAAAAGACAGACTAAGCCTTGAACAGTACAATTTTTACCACCTCTTCCTGTGCTTGTACTTGCACCCTTCAGCCATTTGTACGTGTGCCCCACTGCCACCTGTATCACTCGTGCCCCACTGGCACTTTTACCTTTGATGCCCTGTTGGCACAGAAGACAGACTGGTGCCCCACTGGCACTTTTATCACTAAAACATAAACACTGAAGCAGAACTTACCAAGGATAGTACGAAAAACAGGAACAAACAGACAGCTTACCAAATTAGAGAATTTAGGAACCCGGGCCTTTAAATTCATGCCCAAGGACTCTGAGGCGGAAAGAAAACTCTCTGAGGCCTCCCCCTAGAGCCATCGGCCAGTGGCGGGCTCAGGAGGGGGCCTCCAAATGAAGTAAACTGAGTCATGGAGCTAGAAAGATGGACCCCACTTTGATGCAATAATTGACAAAATTTATTACACCTGCAGGAGTTTGATACCATAAGGGCAAGCAGCCTTGAATGCCAGGTAGGCAATCCTTTTATACCATTTTTCTTGTGTGGTCAGCAAAGTGCTAGGGCAATACAGAAACTAATCATAGCAATTAAGGCAGGGTCGCAGGGTGGGGGGTACATATTGGTTCATAAATCACAAGATACATCACAAGGCACAAGAGTTGGGTAAGTTTCCTAGGAACTTGGGACTTTCCACCAAGGGGTATTGCACCAGGGGCTTTCTTTAGAACATACCCCTCCCTTCCTTCTGTATGCTTATCTTTTCTCCCAGAATTTAGCTCCTCCACCCTTGTGGGGGCTGGGGCTAAGACACAAAACACTTCCCCTTTGAAGGATAAAGGGTCTATTATATTCTTTAAATCTATGGGTTGGGGGATTAGTAGCAGGGGCAGCGGGCTTGGTGCAGGGGCAGGGGGCTTGGTTATTACAAAACCTAATGTTGGCAATATGGCATCATCAAATGCTCTTTCCTAATACAATGCAAAGAATCCAATGTGGCTAAGCTGCAAGATGTGTGCCTATGTCTTTAAGGGAGATAGTCAAACATGCACCAAAGTCGGCATCTAAGACTGGGTTTGCCTAGCTTCTGGACCTCACCAGAGCATGTTTTGTGAGCTTTGCAACCTGTCTCCCCCCCTCCCCCCGGAAGCTATAGTGTTCACTCTGTGTCCAGTGGAAAGCGTCAGTATGAAGAGTGACCCTGGGAGGAGGCAGGTCACACCTCCCCTCTTTGAGGATGGCCCTACACTACCAGGAAAAGCCCAGAATCATGGCTTTGCATCATGGCTTTTGTCGGGAACCCAGGAGAATTTTTCAGGGTATTTCTGAAGTTCAGCTTTTAACACCATTATACTTTCCTGGCCTTTCCTACACTATAGCAAACCCATGCTGGACCCCAGTAGAGAAGTTAGATGAGGGAGATAAGTTTTCTGTGGTCTTTACTCCATTGATAACCATCTGAGAAACAGACCTTCCCTCTGGCCCCACCCTGGCAACAGTCCATGCTCAGAAACCATGTCTTTCTCCTTCCCCTGGAAAAGTCTCTGTCAACAGCTTAGAAAATCCCCCCATCCTCATTTCATGTGGGTTCAAAGAGTCTTTCGCCCAATGAGGACAGGGCATGTGGCCAAGGCCTGGCCATGCACAGCTCTTTCCTGAGAACATGTGCGTGGCTGCCGGTGGCCACATCCTCTGCTATCTAAAGGAGCCTCAGCTGACAATGTTACTGGAATTTCTTTCTTCAGTAGATCCTTGGTCTCGAGGAATTGAAGAATGAGCCCAAGGATCACAGATCAGTGGTAAGATAAGATTTATTAGACAGAAAGGAATACAGAAGGAATAAAAAGCACCAGAGCTTCTAGACAGAACTAAAAAGAACCAGAGCTTCGTGCAGAGGGAAAGACCCAAGTGGCAAGTCTTCACAAGGGTCTTTTGTCTAGGGCAGCGGTTCTCAACCTGCGGGTCGTGACCCCTTTGTAACAATGAAAATACATCCTGTATATCAGATATTTACATTACAATTCATAACAGTAGCAAAATTACAGTTACAAAGTAGCAGCAAAAATAATTGTATGGTTGGGGGGGGTCACCACAACATGAGGAACTGTATTAAAGGGCCTTAGGAAGGTGGGGTATAAGAGCTTGAAAATTACATTTGACTTGGTAGATAGAAGCACTTTTTCAGTGTTAATGAGTAATGAATGTTATGGATGAATGAATGAAGTCCCTCTAGCTCAGGGCAAAAGGTCAGTCGATTCCCTTCATGTAATTGTCCAGGCCTGGGAAAACTGGAGTTCCTGTCCAGCCTTGAATGGGGAAATCCTGTATCAAAGAGACTGCCATGGGGACAGAATGTGAAATGGGAGTTGAAAGATAGAGAAGTCTTAAGTGTTTTTGCCAGTGGCAAATTAGAACAGCTAATCCCTCCCACCTCTAAAATCTTATAATTCTTGAAAATACAAGTGTAAGTAATAATGGTTTAAGAAATTATTTCTCTCAAGTAACATATTTGAGAATTATGGTGGTAGACGGAAAAGAACTTGGAGTAAAACAGCCTATGTTTAAATTTCCATTCTAAAATAATTTGTTGGGCAAGATCAGAAAAGTCCTTTAATCGCTCAGAACCTCAGTTCCTTCAACTGTAAAAACAAGGGTAAAAATATTTAGTCCCCAGATGGTTCTGAGAATTAGATGACTTAATAACAACAACAGAAATGCTTTGGTATTGAAGGGTATGGGAAGTACAATCAGAAAATCTCTAAAACTGCCTAAGACAATGCAATGACATTCAAACCATTCTCTTTTTGAGAAATAATACTAAGAAGATGAATACATAGTGTCTGTCTAGAGACTGCCTGACACCTTTAATCCAAGTTCTGTTTGGTGGTAGAGTTCTCCAAAGTTTGATATAAAATGCATCTAAGTACTCCTGTTTTCAATAGTGTTCCCAAAAGAATAAACAAAGAATGATTGTCAGGCCAGGCACAGATGCCTGTAATCACAACACTGTGGGTGGCTGAAGCAGGCAGATTGCTTGAGCTCAGGCGTTCAGAGTTCAGGACCAGCCTGAGCAAGATGGAGACCCTTTCTCTACTAAAAATAGGAAAACTAGCCAGGTGTTATGGCACACACCTGTAGTCTCAGCTACTCAGGAGGCTGAGGCAGGAGGATTGCTTGAGGCCAGAAGTTTGAGGTTGCTGTGACCTGTGATGCCACAGCACTCGACCCAGGGTGACAGAGTCAGACTCTCTCTCTCAAAAAAAAAAAAAAACAAAAAATTAAAAAAAAAAGGTCATATTACAACTAGAAAAGACCATGGAGAGCATGTACTCAATCTCCCACATTTAAGAACTGAGGAATCAGAGGCACCCAGAGGCTGCATATACATAAAGTATTCCAAAATTCTAAAACCATGCTATGTATTTTGAAATTTCACACTTTGTATTTTTCCTAACAGTGTCAAAATTCAACAATTATCACTTTGATATGAGACCCACTCTAGTTAAAATGTATAATTAAGGTGTAGCTATACTGATTAAGAACCATAATTATCACTCCATAATGTAAACATGATGTTTTAAACACTTTTAAATTGTAGACTTCCTTTAGTACAGATGCTTTGGCTGAAATTCTCTTGTGTTTAAAACCCCAATGTTCTTATTTATTTGTCACACCATGCACAGTATGAACTATTTGTACTTCATGATATTCATGGACACTACAAGGCTGACTTGGATAAAATAAGTAAATAAAGGAATATACTAAATACAGTAATGCATCTTCTTGCCTCAGCCTGCTGGCCTCCCACAGGGAATCCTATCCATGCCTTCCCCACACGGGACCCACCAGGCTCTGCTTCCCAAACAACCCCTCTGAGCCCCACAGTCACATGCCTGTAAGTCCCTATGTCACTTCTCTTCTTGTCACTGAGGATTGCAGATGTCACAGATGGGGGCTACAACTTATAAGTTTGTCTCCTCACAGTACTGGGGCCAGAATTCCACAACCAAGGTGTCACAGGGGTGGTTTCTCCTAAGGCTGCTATTCTGGCCTTACAGATAGCCACCTTCTCCCCACATGGTCTTTCCTCTGTGTACCCCAAGTTCCTGCTCTCCTAAGACTAGTCTGATTCAATTAAGGCTCACCCTAACAGCCCCATTTAACTCAGTCTTCTCTTTAAAGGTCCAATCTCCAATACAGCCAAGTTCTCAGGCATGGAGGTTATAGCTTCAATATATTAATTTTAGGGGGACACAATCCAGCCCACAACACCAGAAGATATCTGAACAGACAGGCTTCATGGGGTATGACCCCCTGCCCTGTGGTTGAACCCTTTCTCTCTGCCCCCTAGTAGCTGAGATGGTGATTGTTGCTTGACTCTGCTAAAGACACCCCCTGTCCTGAGCACAGAATCTTATCAGCCTTGAAAACATCACTGCAGTTCAAGTTGACCGTTATACCCATTTCTCTGGTCCACTGGCTGAATATTGACAACACAAAATTATAATAAAACTATAATATAATATAATTAATATTATAATAAAACAGTCATTGAGTTGTGACCTTGTCCCAACCGCTATAACAAGCACTTCTCATATATAATTCTCATAATCCTATAAATTTGATGCATAATAGATATTCAATAATTACATGAACAAATTAATAAATGCTGTAATCATCCTTATTTTATAGATGAGAAGATGGAGACTCACAGAAGTTAAGTAGCTTGCTCCTCGCCTATGGTGCATCTTAGAGGGGTACAGGAGGAACTTACTAAATGCAGAATACAAATGTCTTCATACAATAACTAAGAAAATGAGGGCTATGTTGAGCAGTTTGATGAAAACATTTCAGATTGTATATGAAACCAGCACATTGTGCCCCTTGATTGCACTAGGGTATGCAGCTATGATTTAATTTTAAAAAAAAAGAGGCTTAGGGAGGCAATGAGAAAACACACCCAATTGACACCTGACTCCATAGAGGGTCAGTTTATTTTAAAAGACAAATTTATCGGACTCCCTCCGGCCGGCTGCCGCCCCAGGTGAGGGTTCGCGGCTGCGGCGCCTGGCGCGTGTTGGCGGGCTCCGGGCGTGCGCCACCAAGGAGGACCCGCCGGCGGGCGGTTAGCGTCCAGTTCCACGCAGGGAGGGGCGGCACCCCGGGCGCTGCACAACCTCGGCGGGCGGCGGTGGCGGCGACCGGGCTCTCGGGTTCTCTGTCCCAGGCCGGAGCCAGTAGTTGCCCCGGCGGAGAGACGAGCAGCCGGGCTCCCTGGCCCCGGGTTCCCCCGGCTGGGGCGGCTGGGGCAGGGGGGCGATGTCTGCTCGCGTCCCGGTGTCCGCCGCTCACTCTCGGGAGGAACTGCCCACGGCGGCTGCTGAGAGGGAGTCGCTGTCCGGCGCGGTGAGCGGGCAGGCCGAGCAGCCGCCGGCGCCCGAAGGAGACTGCAAGGAGGCGGCGAGGGAGGAGAGGGCCGCTGCCGCCACCAGAGCGGGGGCGTGGGGAGAGCCGACTCGGGCGCTAGTGCTGGGACACAGCGTGCCCCAGGCGGCCGTGCCCGTGAGGCCCCTGCCGCTGCACCGGGCGCACAAGGCGCGTGGGCCTGGAGGCCCCTTCGGCGAGGGCGCCCAGGAGGAGGAGGCTGCGGCTGGTCTGAGGAAAAGCTGCAGCCGCCACCGCTGCCGCCTAAAAAACCTCCCCAGCATCTATCCCCTGCCTGGACGGGCCCGCCTGCGCCCCTGCTGGAAACCCTGGAGGCAGAGCTCAGTTCCCCCAAAATCATAAAAGCAGGAAAACTCAAGACAAAGAAATTCAACAAGGCTAGTGATTTCAGCGATATGGCGAATTGGCCAACACGGAGTGAATTAGTGAACACTAGAAGTCAGAGTGTCATCAGTCAAGGAAATAAGAAACTACAAAATAGAAAAGAAAAAGAAGAGAAGATTGAAAAGAGAAGTAACAGTGAGAGCAAAGAAAACAGGGAAACAAAATTAGATGATCCTGGTGAAAATGTCAGTGAGGATGAGGCTCAGTCAAGTAATCAACGAAAGAGAGCTAATAAGCACAGGTGGGTACCACTCCACTTAGATGATGTAAGACCAGACAGTTAAGAAAGACCCGGATCCCGGAACAGCTCAAGATGTCAACCTGAGGCAAATAAACCTGTACATAACAATAGTAGAAATGATACACGAAGTTGGAGGAGAGATAGAGAAAAGAGAGATGATCAAGATGAAGTTTCCAGTGTGAGAAGTGAGGGTGGTAATATCCGAGGTTCCTTTAGAGGCCGGGGAAGAGGACGAGGCAGAGGAAATCCTCGATTGAACTTTGATTATTTATACGGTTATCGAGAACATGGTGAAAGGACTGATCAGCCATTTCAAACAGAACTTAATACCAGTATGATGTATTACTATAATGATGGTACAGGCGTACAGGTCTATCCTGTGGAAGAAGCATTGCTTAAAGAGTATATTAAGCATCAAATTGAATATTATTTCAGCATAGAAAATTTGGAACGGGACTTTTTTTTCAAAGAAAGATGGATGAACAAGGTTTCTTGCCTATTGCTGGTTTTCACCATGTTCAGGTTCTCACTACAAACCTCAGTCTCATCTTAGAGGCACTGAAAGATAGCACAGAAGTAGAAATTGTGGATGAGAAAATGAGGAAAAAGATAGAACCAGAAAAATGGCCAATTCCAGGCCCTCCTCCACATAATGTGCCACAAACAGACTTCTCTCAACTGATTGATTGTCTGGAGTTCGTACCAGGCCAAGCCTTTGTTCACATACAGTCAGGGTGATGATCTGCTGATGCTCTTGGATGTCATTTGATCAGAATATGCAGTGGAATAGGTGACTGAAATGCCGTTATAAATATTGGAACAAATAGTGCTGCAGAAATGAAAGCGACCAGACTGTCTTCTGTTCAAGAATATTTACTCCAACTCCTTGTGGAGGAGGTTGGGCCAACACTACCGTGAAGATAACCACCTTTGTGATGAGGATGAGAGATAGACCAGAGGACTGCTATGTTTGTATAGGAGCTGACCATTTCTGTGTAATTGGCCTGGGCTTCATGGGCTACTTTTATTCACGGTGGGAAAGTTAATTATTATTATTCTGGAAATACTGCAAGAGTCAGTCTTTTGTTTTCAGGCTTATGTACTTGTGTCCAGATCAATAAAGCAGAAAGAGAGAGAGAGAGAAAAAAAGACAAATTTATTACTCAAGAAGTTCAGACATTCAAAGAAAACTCCAGAAACTGGCTCTAGGCCCAGACCATAACCTGGAGATCTTCTTAAAACGACCACTATGGTCTTTTATAACCAAGACCTGGAGAAAAAAGGAGGAAAAAGAGAGAAAGGAACAGAAAAGAATGACAGCTCTAGTAACTCCAACAAATGAGCAACTTTCAGGGGCAGAGGGAAACCAGAGGAGCTAAAAACAAGTGCTTCCAATGTGGTCAGACTGGCCACTTCAGAAAAGACTGCCCCCAGCAGCACCACTGGCTGGGCAAGCCACCTGGCCCCTGTCCAGAATGCAAGGATGACCACTGGAGGGTGGTCTGTCCCCACAGGTGAAGGCCTCCTAGGATAGTGACCCCGTCGGAGCCCAAACTGGACTGAGGGTGCCTGGGGCAAATTCTTCTGGCTCTAGCTTGTGCATCACCCCTCAAGAGCCCCAGGTTTGCCTTATAGTGGAGCGCCAGGAGATAAAATTTCTTTTGGACACTGGAGCAATCTTTTCTGTACTTCTCTCTAGCCTTGGTCTTTTATCCACCAAATCCATAACTACACAGGGGGTATCTGGAAAGCTGGTTACCAAATTTTTCTCCCAGCCTTTGAGTTGCAATTGGAATGACTTGCTGTTCTCTCATGCCTCCTTAATCATGCCTGAAAGTGCTGCTCTCCTTTTGGGGAGGGATATACTAACTAGAACAGGAACTTTTCCCTCCTAGAGATCTAGTCATGATCAAAACTCTTCCTTCTAATTCACCTTCCCTAACCCCAACTTGGGAAGTCCCCTTTCCTGTTATCTTGTCTTCTTCTACAGCTGTTAAAGTTGTAGGAGTTGATTCCTGCATACATCATTCACGAGTAAAATCCTGGAACCCTCCATTTTCAACGGAGGCAGACAGTGAAGATAGCCAGTCACAGACCACCTATACTTGTGAGCCAAAAGAAAGCTTGAAGTTATTATTCAGGAAACAGGAAAAAAATTTTCTAATATGATTTTCTTTTAGCATCACTGAATAAGTGCTTCTGACCTGATGCTGCTGTACCTTTGCCTATTACTGATTATACTAATGAGATTTGTGTTTTCCAGAAATGTCATCAAGTCACACGCAATAAAGATGGTTCCAGTTCCATGAATCCCTGTATCACTCTCCCTCTGGAGAAACCCTAACTGCCCCCTTCTATCATTGCCCGATTCAGCAGGAAGCAGTTAGATTGAGTCTTCACCCCTTTTCCCTGACAGCAGTTGGGATTTCTACTCAGAGAGGGAGAATTGATGCAGGACATTTGGTGGCCTAGCCTGCTCAGCGGAGCTAGTGGACCTGCTGCCTCCTCTTTGGGGGTGTTGGTGCTGCAGCAGCCAGCTGAAGAACCGGCGGGCTCAATGACTGGCAAGGAGGGGGACCTCCAACTCCCACCAGAGGCTCCAATAGCCAAAAAGGCCGAACAACTGCCGAGAAGGCACCTGTGCCTTGGTGTCTCCTTCACTTTGCACTTGGGACTAAATGTGGAACCCCCATTCCCTATGCCTAGGTCAGTTTTATGTGAATTTCCTGGGCCTCAATTCCATGAATGGACCATTCATTGATGCATTCATTCACTTCACCCTGGAGGGGACTGTGTTCATTAAAAACAAAAACAAACAACAACAACAACAAAAAAAAAACAGCCTAATACAAATGTCCTCATGATAAAAGGATTTTTTTCCTTTTGGGTGGATGCCTGGTAATGGAATAGGAAGATCAAATGGGAAGTCTAATTTGAGTTTTTTGAGGATTCTCCATACTTATTTCCAAAAAGTTTGTATTAGTTTGCAGTCCCACCAGCAGTATAAAAGTGTTCCCTTCTCTCCACATCCACACCAGCATCTACAGCTCTCAGGGTGATTTTGATTCTATATTTCTCTGATCTTCAAGGATGATGAGCATTTTTTCAAATGTTTGTTAGCCATTTTTCTGTGTTCATCACAGAAGATTCTGTTCATATCACTTGCCCAGAGGTACATGGATTGTTTACTCTTACTCTGCTGATTAATTTTAGTTCTGTGTAGATTCTATCAACCCTTTGTCAGATTGATACCCTGAAAGTATTTTTTCCCATACAGGAGGTTGTCTATTTGCTTTGATGTTTGTCTTCTTAGTTGTACAGAATCTATTCAGTTTAATTAAGTACTATTTGTTAATTTTTGTTGTTGTGATGGCCACTGAAGTCTTTGTCATAAAATCTTTCCCCAGTCCAACATCATCAAGAATTTTCCCCACACTTTCTTCAAAGATTTTTATCATTTCATGTCTTAGATTTAAGTCTCTTATCCATTTTGATTCAATTTTTGTAAGGGGTGAAATGTGTGGGTTGAGTTTCAGTCTTTTACATGTGGTTATCCAGTTCTCCCAGCACCATTTGTTGAATAGGGATTCTTTTCACTACTATATATCTTTGTTTGGTTTATCAAAGATCAGATGGCAAGTAGAGACTGGTTTCATCTCTTGGTTTTCTATTCTGTTCCATATGTCTATTATCTATTTTTGTGCCAACACCAGGCTGTTTTGCTTTCTGTGGACTTGTAATATAGCTTGGAGTCTGGTAGGGTGATTCCTCTGATTCTGTTTTTATTATGAGAAAAGTCTTAGCTATACAGGCTTTTTTCTGGTTCCATATAAAACAAAGTACAATTTTTGCAGCTCTTAAAAATATAATATTGGTATTTTATTTTATTTTTTTAATGTTGGTATTTTAATGGGGATTGCATTGAATCTGTATATTACTTTGAATAGAATAGAAACATTTTGGCAATGTTGATTCTTCCCAGCCAAGACAATGGTATGTTCTTCCATTTGTTAGTGCCTTCTGCAATTTCTTTTCTTAGGGTTACATGATTCTCTTTGAAAAGATCTTTCATCTCTTTTGTTAGGTATATTTTTAAGTATTTCATTTTCTTAGAAGCTACTGTTAAGGGAATTGTGTCCTTGATTTGCTTCTCAACTTGGCTATTATTGGAGTATACAAAGGCTACTGGCTTGTGGACATTGATTTTATACCCCGAGACATGATAAGTCTGCATTTCCTGATCCCTTCCAGGAGTTTTGCTGTTGAGTCTTTGGGGTTTTCTAAGTGTAAGATCATGTCATCAGCAAAGAGGGAGAGTTTGACTTCCTCTGCACCCATTTGGATGCCCTTCTCTTGCCTGATTGCATTGGCTAGAACTTCCAGAACTTTGTTGAGTAATAATAGTGGGATAGTGGACATCCTTGTATGGTTCCAATTCTAAGTGGAAAAGCTTTCAGTTTTAAAACATTCAGTATGATGTTAGCTGTGAATTTGTCATCAATGGCTTCCATCAGATTAAGAAATGTGCCACCTATGCCTATTTTCTTAAGTGTTCTTATTTAGAAAAGGATGCTAAATTTTGTCAAATGTTTTATCTGTATCTATTGAAATGATCATATGGTCTTTTTATTTTTTCTTCTCTTAATATGGATAGTGTATTACATTTATGGATTTATGTTAAACCAACCATGCATCCCTTGGATGAAACCTACTTGATTGTGATGTATAATTTTTTTTGGGTGAGTAGCTGCAATCTATTAGCTAAAATTTGGTTGAACATTTTTGCACCGCAATTCATTAGTGGAATTTGTGTGTAGTTCTCCTTTTTGGTTGGGTTCTTTCTTGGTTATGAAATAAAAACGATGTTTGCTTCATAGAATGTATTGGGGAAGGTTCCTTCATTTTCAGTGTTTTCAGATAGGTTCTGCAGTATAGGTACAAGTTCATCTCTGAAGCTGTGATAGAATTCTGATGCAAAACCATCTAGTACTGGGCTTTTTTTTTGTTTTGTTTGGAAGGTTGAAAGGTTTTTTATTGCTTCTTTAGTCTCAATGTTTGATACTGGTCTCTTCAAGAGATCTATTTCTTGCCAGTTACATCTAAGAAGATGGTGTGATTCCAGGTATTGGTGGTATTTGTCCATTTCCCCCACATTGTCAAATTTCTAGTACTAGTTAGAAACAATGTCTTGTGTCTCTGTGGTATCAGTTGTTATTTCCCCCTTTTCATTTCTGATTGAGGTTATTAAGATTTTGCTTCTCTGGGCAGCACCTGTGGTTCAAAGGAGTAGGGCGCTGACTCCGTATACCAGAGGTGGTGGGTTCAAAATCTGGCCCTGACCAAAAACTGAAAAAAAAAAAAAAAAGATTTTGCTTCTCTGTTTCTGGTTAATGTGGCCAATGGTTTATCAATTTTATTTAGCTTTTCAAAGAACCAACTTTTTGTTTCATTAATTTTCTGAATGATTCTTTTATTTTGAATTTCATTTATTTCTGATTAAATTTTGGTTATCTCTTTTCTTCTGCTAGATTTGGGAGTGGATTATTCTTCCTTTTCCATTTCTTTAAGATCATTCATTAAGTTATTAATGTCCTCTCTTTTTGTTTTTCAGATGTAGGCATCTAATGTGATAAATTTAACTCTTAGGACTGCTTTAGCAGTGTCTCACAGGTTTTGGTAGTTTGTGTCTTCACTTTTGTTATTATCAAAAAAGTTAATCATTTCCTTTTTTTATCCCTTCCTTGACCCAACTGTCATTCAGCGTAAGGTTGTTTAATTTCCACGCCTTTGTGTGGGGATGATATTTTTTTCTGGAGTTGAGTTCCACTTTTATTGCATTGTGGTCTGAGAAGATACAAGGTAAAATGTTAATTGTTTTGATTTTGTTGAGGTTTGATTTGTGTCCTAGGATATTATCTATTTTGGAGAATGTTCCATGGGTCAATGAGAAAAATGTATATTCTTTGGCTTTGGGATGGAGTGTTTTATATATGTCTTTCAAGCACAGTTGTTCTAGGATCACAGTTAAGTCCCTTATATCTTTGTTTAATTTCTGTTTAGAGGATCTGTCTAGCTCTGTAAGAGAAGTGTTAAATTCCTCTGCTATTATGGTGTTGTGGGATGTCATATTGTTCAGACTAAGGTCTGTTTCAAGAATCTGGGAGCATTTAAGTGGGTGCATAAATATTTAGAATTGAAATATCTTCTTGTAGTACTGTTTGTCCCCTTGACCGATATGAGGTGTCCATCTTTTTCTTTTTTGAATTTAGTTGCTTTAAATCAACTTGTATTTGAAAATAAGATTGCAACCCTTCTTTCTTCTTATTTCCATTTGCCTACAAAATTATCTTCCATCCCTGAACCTTGAGATTTAATTTGTCCTTCAAGGCTAGGTGTATTTACTTCAGACAGCAAATGGATGGCTTGTGCTTTTTTATACAATCAGCCAGTTTACGCCTCTTCAGTGGGGAATTTAAACCATTAACATTTATCGAGAGAATTGATAAATGTGAGTTCTATTCATCTTATTTTATGAAAGGCCATTGCTTAGTTTTATCTTTTTGCATCATTGTGGAAGCTAGATTTTGTTCTTCAGTTTCTGGGTGTTTAGGTTGCTGGTGGTCCATTGTGATGGTCAGTGTGTAGAATAGGTCAAGCATTTCCAGTAAAGCTGTTCTTGTTGTGGCAAACTTCCTCAGTGTCTGCACATCAGTAAATGATTTTATTTCTCTGTCAATTATAGGATTCTGGGCTGAAAATAGTTATAAGTAGATTCATGGTAGATGACCCTTGTTTTCTGGCTTGAAATGTTCCATTTTAGAAATCTATGGTCACCCTGATGGATTTGCCCCTCCAGGTCAATTCACACTTACTCCTGGCAGCTTGCAGAATCTTCTCTTTTGTCCGGACTTTGGACAGGTCAGCACAATGTGTTTTAGAAAAGCTCTATTTGAGTTGAGACAACCTGTGGTCCAAAACCTCTCTGAAAGGAGTGTGGTTGAATCTTTGGTGATATTTGGGAAATTTTCATTTATGAATCCATTCCTCTGGGGCATTCATCTTACTTTTCTGGAATACCTATAACTCATATTTTGAATGTTTTTTGAAGTCCCATGATTCTGTTGGTGGACTTCTGCTTTTTCTCTCTCTTTTTTCTTGTCTCTTTAATTGCCTGAATTATATTAAGAGCTTTATCCTCTACCTCTGAGATTCTTTCTTCTGCTTCATCTCATCTGTTTTTTGACACTTTCTACTGCATCTTTAAGTTCTCTGGTTGACTGCTGCAATTCCTTAAGCTCTGCTATTTCCTTTCAATATTTTCATATCATTCATCTCTTACTTGATTAGGTTTTTGGATTTCATTTTGGTTATTTGCCACTTTATCAGCAATTTTCTTCATTGTTTTGACATATTTTAAATTCTTCTTCTGTTACTTCTAATATTTCTTTATAGATGGAATCCTTTGTAGTAGCTACCTCGTGATTCCTTGGTGGTGGTTGCTGTGTTCTGGTTTTTCATGTTGCCAGGATTTTTCTGCTGTTTCTTCCTCATGAATATTTTCTTTTTGTCTGTTTCCAGGCCCTACATTTTACTTTCACTTTCTCTTGCTCTTTATGTTACTGTGCCTCTGACCTAAAGTGTTGACGTATTCTTTTGGTATAGGACTAAAAGGGTGAGAAGAGTAAAGAGCAAGAAGGCATAAAAGACAAAAAATAAAAGAGAGCTGGTGCCTGTGGCTCAGAGAGTAGGGTGCTGGCTCCATGTACCGAGAGTGGCAGGTTCAAACCCAGCCCCAGCCCAACTGCAAATAAATAAATAAAAGAGAAAGGAGCAGGGGTGAATAAAATGGAAGATTGAGTAAAAGTAGAGAACAGAAAGAGAGATAAAGGAGTAATATTGGTGTACAGTAGGATATTTTGATCCACACCCACAAATTCCAATTTCTAAGGTGGCTATGTTGGTGGGTCCCTTGATCCCTGTAGCTTTTTGTCAGCCTGAGCAGACATAGGTCCTCACCTCCACCAAATAGAGAAGAAAGGAGTACTACAAATCGAACCAAAAACAAACAAACAAACAAAGAAAAACCTTATGGGATAAAATTGGGGGAAAGATAAATAACAGGAGCAGAAAAACTCACAAAATGAAGCTCTTATTAAATAAGAAAACAATGAAAAATTATGTTTACATGAGAAAAATGAAGAAAAAAAGAAAAATCTAGGGGGAAAAGAGTTGAAAAAAATTTTTTTCAAGAGAAGAAATAACTATTAACATATATCTTCCTGAATATTTCCTGGGCAATAGGTGCTCTTCTAGGGTATAAGATGCTAATCACAATGCAAATACAGTTTTATAAAGATGGAGAATGGAAACCTATGCTGACTTCTTTCCCCCAAACCCCACTGAGTTGGGAGCCTGAATCTCTCCTCAGCCTGCTTAAATAGATGCACCTCAACTTTTCCAAACCATGTCCCTTGGTTAAGCCATAGCTTTCCCAGGAAATCATGTATCACTCAGATCTCTCCAGAAGTGGCTGCCCACTTATCAGGTGCACCAGATCTGGCCTTGCTCTAGGACCCTGAGGGCCTAGCCTGCAAGGCAGCCTTCCCACAATGTCTGTGTCTACCTGTAATCAAACAAGGAAAGCTCTGTTTTGCCCTGGCAGCTCAGTTTCAGCCTCTGGGCATTGTTCAGTTACTTGCTCACTCACCCAAGGTCTCCCAAGGTAACTTAACCATATGCCCAAGTCCAAAACACACACACACACACACACACACACACAAACAAACAAACAAAAACCTCAGGGAAGTGCTTCCCTGTCTGCAAATTCTTGTAGTCACCTCAGCTGGCTGGTGACTGATTGCAAACACTTGCCACTTCTCCACTGCTTTTGTCCTCCTCTAGGGGAGTCCTGAAGTCTCTCCCTGCCTTCTTGTGCCCTTAAAGTGATGTTTCTGGGTAGAGCCCACATGCTAGAAGTGCCTGGAGTCTTCTCTCCCCAATTTCACCAGCCAGGTTGCAAGGAAGCTGTCTCTTGTCTGCCATCTGGCTCTGCCCCTCAGCAAGTACTATCTTATATCCATTTAGCATTGTTAATTTTTAAATTGTGTTTATCCTTTTTCTTGTTATAGTTTTCCAATAATCTCATGTTCATGTCTAAGGAGAATTGAGAAATTAAAAACAAAACGAAAAAATAGCAGCAAAGAGCTATAAGCAGGAATGTTCCTTTTCTGTTGTTTGTTTTTTTCCCCTGTGATTTTGGTGTTCCTATACAATTTTCTTAATAACTTACTATAATGACCTTGATAATTTAAAGTTTTTATCATAGGTCAAAATGTTACAAAAGTCTTTATCTGATATGCTGCCCCCTGATTCCTGCTATCTTTCCATTTCCTATATCTCTTTATTCACCTTAGGTTTATAATTTCCCTAACAGTGTATCATAGATGTAGACTTCCCACAGTATTAAAGATCTTATTTTTTGGAATTGCTAGTTTGAAAGGTGTAGAAAATAGGGACTCAAAACAGAGCATCTCATTTTTTACCTATATATAAATAAAAGAAATAGACTTGTCTTTTCCAAATCATTAATGTAATAAACTAGCTTTGTCTTTAAAGTGAAAGAGGTAGCAGGTTTCTACTTATCTTATCTAAGCAATGCAGGTATCACTGTGATGCAATTGGAGGTAAGTGATTCTTTCTACACCTGTGGCATTGTATGGAAAACTAATTGTGTGAAAGAAAACTTAAAATCTCTATGGTTAAAAGGGAGTTTTATACGATGGAAAAGCTTTTCAACGTATAGGTTATAAGCTGGAAAGCTAAAACTATATGACTTTTTCAGGAAAAACAATACCATTGGACAAAGTGCATATAAAACCTCCCCAAATGATTAAGACCCCTTTTAAATAAAATGTAAGTCTATTTAAATTTTCAATATGTAACTTTTTGTTGTTGTTGTTGTTGTTATTTTTGCAGTTTTTGGCCAGGGCTGAGTCTGAATCCACCTCCTCTGGCGTATGAGGCCGGTGCCCTACACCTTTGAGCCACAGATGCTGCTCTGTAACTTTTTTTTTAACTCTTTTGTTTGGAATTGCTCTTAAAGCAATGGAAACATTTTTCCTTAAATAATTTCAATCTGGTGATAGCAAATTCCCAAGTTCTGAATAAGAAAATTGAATTTCATAAATAGCCAATTCTGGACCAATTTCACTAAGCATAAATATTAAGAAAGGACTATATTATTTTCTGATCAGACTTGCTAATATTATTTTTAGTAAAAAATTGTTGGTGAATATTTAATGTTGAATTGGGATTATTCTAAACCTTTGTTTGAATTATGATAAGATTAAAAAATACTTGCTACATTCATCATAGACTCACTCTACCCTATTCTCTTTGAAAGTCTTTTGTTGTTAAGAGGGAAGATTCTAAAGTGAGGAGAAGACAGTGTTACTGGGTCACCATCCTTGTTATATTGCTTTAGTGAGTCACTGTGTGGAGCTTACATGATGCCAGGAAATTTGGGCAACATAAGTTTTATAGACTGGCTGTGAAAATGCATATATCATTTTTCTCCCTGAGATTCTTTTCATTAAGAAGGAATATTTTATTTTAAGCCTTTTGGTCAAGTACAAATAAAAACAATAAGTGACAAAGAACATTTTTGGCAATGGGGAGACCTCTCCTTTGCAGATAAATTAATTGGTTACTGCTCTGAGTTAATTTTTCACATATGAGTCAGAAAAAGAAGAGCTTGTCTTCATAGATAATAATTACTGGTTTTAGGAGGTGCCTGTGGCTCAGTGAGTAGGGTGCCGGCCCCACATACCAAAGGTGGTGGTTTCAAACCCGGCCCTGGCCACACTGCAACCAAAAAAAATAAAATAAATAAAATCATTACTGGTTTTAATATTCATTCAAGTAAGTAGTAAATCAAGATATTTTTTCCTTAAAATGATGTCTTCCTATGTCAGTTTTCTTGGATATTAGTACATTATCATAATAGTTATGAATTTGGTTCAGGTTTTGGTATTTGAAGTGGATGATTGGTTTTTTTTTTTTTTTTTTTTGTAGAGACAGAGTCTCACTTTATCGCCCTGGGTAGAGTGCTGTGGCATCACACTGCTCACAACAACCTCCAGCTCCTGGGCTTAAGCGATTCTCTTGCCTCAGCCTCCCGAGTATCTGGGACTACAGGTGCCCGCCGGCTATTTTTTTGTTTTGCAGTTCGGCCAAGGCCGGGCTTGAACCCGCCACCTTCGGTATATGGGGCCGGCGCCCTACTCGCTGAGCCACAGGAGCCTCCTGGAAGAGAGGATTTTTATCTGGAATATTTAGCCAAATGTTCACTCACGTGTGTGTGTGTGTGTGTGTGTGTGTGTATGTGTATGAAAAGGAATGGAAATAGGAGATCAAAAACAATTTAACCTCTCATTTTGGAGGTTACACAAAATCCAATTGACCTTTTTAAAACGATCTAATTGTCATGCACCCAGGTGCTTTCTGGGCTTGAACTGGCAGTCAAATATCACAGGAAAGGTTATTCTTGTTATTTCAAAACCTGCTTGAACCAAAAAGTATTGTATGTCCTTGGGGGGGATTCCAATTAAGCTCATCATGGGGTCTTCTTTTTAATTAATTAATGAATTACTAAATGTTTGTCAAGTGTTTTGAAGATGTTAAATGAAATATATGTGCAAATTAGTATTATTCATAAAAGGCAAAGAAGACATTAATCCTTTTGATTTCCTCAGAGGTATGTTACTTTAGCTGGCTAACTTTTATGAGCTAAAATAGTAGTTGTCTTTCTATGGTTTTGTAAAATGCACAAGGAAAACGTGTAAATTCAGAGACACAACTTACATCAACTAGATAACAAATTTTTCTCTGTCATTTTATGCAGACCATGTTCATTAATTATATCAGTGATAAGTTGTCTCTATAGAGTGAAATAGGAGTGTGTAAATGTCTGGTAGTATTTTACAGTGTTATTTGCATTACTTAAGTAAACTTTAGAAATGTATGAAAATCTTGAATGTCTGCATTAATTTAAAAGGGGGATTTAAGGATGTTAGGAATGGAGAATTGTTTTCAATGAAAATTTTTAACAGAGTAGCTGTTTCACTCTATCTTCCATTTTACACTGTTAATAATCAAAGGAAAGGTCAGACTATTTGAAGTCCATTAAATTCTGGACCTTGTTCATTATAATGCTTATAAATATAGATAGAATCAAAGAAAAATACTTGTTGTAACTTGAAAAACACACACACACAAACACTGTAAAGAATGAAGGGTAATCATTATGGTTTACAAGGTTTTTGGCTCTCCCCAAATATGCCTCTCACTCATCACCAGACACTTCAATACCAAGAGACACCGATATATACCAGAAGAGCAGCTTAGAAGTTTTTGAGACATGCAAACATGTAATCTTTGTTATTGAACCTAGTATAGCTGCAAATCATGCCTTAAATATAAACTGCAGAAGGTTTTGCAACCTTTAAATCTTTTCTTGTCATTTTATGTTTCTGGTGTTAAATTTTGCTGCGTTAATGTCATCTTCACTTGGTAATATTTACAGCACCTAAATCAATGTTGAGGACACACAGAATATTGAAGGATCAACTCTACTTATTCCAAATACACTTTAATATTTTGACTGCCAAACCAGAGTCGAGAAATAACTGCAGTGAAATGATAATAAGAAGTTTAACAGTTTTATGATGGTTGAAGCTGACTTTATGAAAGTTGATAAATTTCATCTTGTAGGTTTCAATTTCTCATTCCCTACCAAGAGATGGGAGAGAATACATTGATACTGCATTTCAAATTGGCTAGATCAGAAGGAACAGCAGCTAAAATCCATTACAACCCAATTACATCCATCAGCTGAAGCTGTGTGCAGTCACTCGTGAACATCAGCATTTAATCCATAAAGAGGAACTAATGAGAAATTTGAAAATGGAATCCATGCATCAGTAAGTTTGGAGAGATTTTTCTGGGATTAATGATCTGCCAGAGTATCTTCAACATGCTGGAAAGCTATTCTCTCTGGGTTTGTTTACTGACCAAGAGGAAAAAAAAGGGGGAGTTTCTTTCTGTCTGCTCATCAAATATTTGAAAGACCATACTCATCTCAGTCCTTGAAAATGGGATTCTGTGAACTTTGGAAGTGAGGTATGTTTTGGTGGGCACTACTGTCATTGACTGGGAAAAATTAAATTATTATTTGGGAAATATCCACCTACAGATTAGTAGCAAGGGCCCTAAACAAACTGTTTTGCTTCTATGAATACAGAAAGAAGCATTCTTTTTATCTGAGTCCTAACAGCATATTTAGAGTTGAATATAATGGCAAATAATTCTATGGTATTGAAATTTTAAAATAGCTTTTATTTTTGATGATTGCATACATAGAAATAATATTCCACTTGTTTAATCGCAGTTCTTCAAAGAGGAGCAAGGCAGCTTATAGATAGGATGGCATAAACTTGTTCATGATTGCATAACTTTACGTGGACAATATCTGAGTGAATGAATGTATAGTTTGTGAAAACTTAACACAGGATGAAGTTTGGGACTGGATTAGAATTTCTTCTCATCTGATGAAAATGATTCCTATTAGTATACTATTTAGGGCTGTTACTTTATCTGAGGTCTAGGAAATGTGGTTAATAAACGAAAGAAATATATATGTATAATGTGGAGACTCTGATCCTCAATAATATCTGGAAAAGAATGTCATTTTTATTCACTGTACTCTGGAATAAGGAGTATTAAAATATGTAGATTTCCTTTTCAAATCACATGCCACAGTGTGATTTGCTGTTCTTTTCTGGCATTCCTGGAGGGTGCAGGTAGCTGTGAATGAATATAAGCACATCATGATGCTTTGGCTTTAATGTAGGTTAAAATAATAAGAAATTCGAATTCTTATTTTTTCCACTTATGCAAAATTTCCGAGAGTTTGTATTTGTGTCTAGTAAATGTTTTAACATGATAGAAATAAAAAAAATTTCGAGAGAATCTTAACATTTCTATCTTACAAAAATAGATAGCACAGGGAATACAAAAAGGTTTTAACTTTGTATTTTTAGAGATAAAGAAAAAGCCATTGAAAGATTTTTAGTGGAGGGATAACATGTTATTTAGAAAGGCTGCTCTGAATGCAATGAAGATTGGATTGGGTGAGGCTGTGAATGCAAAGTGCAGAGATGAAAACAAGGCATTTGCTATATTTAAGTATTGGCCATGGAGAAAGTACTGGGAAAGGAGAGATGGGGAAGAATACACCAGAAGTAGAAGTGACAGAAATCGGTTATTGAAATACCAGAATTTGGTTTAGGGCAACTAGGTTGTTGGTGGTTCTATTAGTTAAGACAGGGGTAGCAGGAAAAAAGAAGAAGAATTGTGAAAGTCTAAGTCTCCACTGGTCTTTTGCTGATGAGGATTGGGACAGTGCTGCTATTTTTCTGTGGTGCTTATCTGAAGTAGGGTAGCCATTGCCTAAACTAAGTTTTCTTTTCTCTAGATTTTAGCTAGAGAGAGCTGTTTTTTTATGTGACTTTTATGATCTGCTATGGGTGTTTCCAGGTTTCTGGTGCCTCCAGCACAGACTGAGATGGACGAGGCAAAAAGAAAAATTGAGAAAGTCACACCATGTAATTCTTTGGGTTACGGGTCCCAAATGGTATGCTCTCTCGCTTCACCTTTAAGAGTTCCTTTATGATTGTTTTCTATGTAATGTCCAGAAGGTTCAGACGTATTTAGAAGCAGCTGTGGGGAGAAGGGCATCTACTCCATCTTGGGCTGGAACTGCAAGTAACTTAGAATGTTCAAGGCTAGAAACAATACTAATGATAAATAATTGAGAGGGAAAAAACTAATCCAAAAAAACAAAGTTCAATTGCCCTTAATATTTAGGTCAAAGATTATTATATCTTTTTTTAAGCCTTACTTTTCCATATTTATGCAATTATGAGAAATGCTAATCTATAAGTTCTGCTTTGAAAATAAAGTAGAGAAAAGCCATACTTATGCATTAGAAAGAAGAGTTTCATTTTTCTTATTTAAGATTAGGGAAAATAGTAAATTTTGATAACATCTAAACATGACCAGTATTTTATTATAAAATGAAAACATATTAGAGGAAAGTTTGGTAAAAATTTAATATAAAATAGAATAGGTGAACAAAAATGGAAAATACACATAAAAAGCAAGCCACTGCTATAAATTACTTATTAAGTGTATTTTTTTCTAACTGAGAAATTCTAGAATTATTTACAGATGAAATTTTATTGTTAAATATGCTCAAATATATACTCATATCAGTGTATAGTCTATATTGCTGAGAAAGAGAGAATTATAAGATTAAACAAGAAGAATTAAGATTTTTATTTTTGTTAATCAAAGAAAAAGGTAGATGTTCCAGAGCAAGTGTATGGCTCACCTCCATGAAGTGTTGGGGCAATTGTTTTTTATTATTGCTCTCCCAGGTCTGGAGGGGTTGCTCCCTTTTGCAAGGTCAAGCAGGGATTTCTGCAGATTATACAAAGAGAGGGCAGAAGGGAAGATGGATAACAAGCTAAGTCATGTGGAATTGCAAACATCATTTCCACACATTTCACTTGGTGAGAATGTCTTTCCTTCACTGACCACTTCCTCAAGGACAGCTCCCCACATTCCATGGAGATGAAGTATACAACTGGTCATCAGGGTCCCTGAGACACGTGCAGTGCTTTTCCTAGGGTTCAGGTTGAGCTTTGGTTAAGTGACAGAATATAAATGTATCTGTCCCTACTCCTCACAACCTGGTGTACAGTTGCTCTAAACTCTCCCAGTGAATAAAGGGCAGACTAAGAGCCGCACAGCAGTCACCACACTATAGCAATGAAAAATTCTAAGGCAAGGGTTGTTGGGAAATCCCTACCGTGGTGGTGGTCTAATGGTCAAATGCTCTTTCTGCTTTCTGAAAGGAATTCTTTAGTCCAGCAATCCCCATTCCTCTTTGTTTTGCCCCTGGGAGATTCCTACTTATTCATTATTACCTGCAGCTGTGTTTGAAATCGGTTCTGGGGGGGAACACTCCCCTGGGGAATGCTCGGTCTGCTCCCCGTGGAGCCATTTTTGAGATCTGCCGGTTTCTGTATTAGTGGAGTGCTCTCTGGCTTTTGTAGGCCAGGCTTGCAGTCTCATTGATAAAGTAATTTCCTCAAAACTTAGTAGGGTTCTGGTTTGTTTACTCCCAGTTTTATGTGAAAGTTAAAATAGCAGTTGTGTTGTCTGGTCCTGCTTCTTAGCACATTTACAAACTGTTTTCTGTGCTTAATTCAACTTTCTGTTTCTCAGTTTACTGGTGGCTATTGTGAAGCAATCTGGAACAATAGGCGTAGGTATGGAGGGTTGTCAGTCCATAATTGCCAGCAGTCACCAAATCTCAGGGCAACACAAGAAGCATTCATTTCACTCTCATGTCTACCACTGGCAGAGATTTAGCTCGTCATTGCTGTGTTCAGCCAGTGGTGACTCTCAGCTCTGGGTTGAAGCTGCGTGTGTCGCTCTTTCTCTGTGGGTGAGAGTGTTCGGGGCTCCTCTCACTGCACCAGCAGAAGCAGCCATAGCAGGGATTTACTAGCCTCTCTAGGATCTGCCGCTATCACTTGTATCCACATTTCATTGGCTAAAGCTGGGCACATGGACAAACTCAAAGGCAAAGGGTGGAAGAATATTCCCACCTTTAGAATGGGTGAGCGAGAATAACTGGAAAAAGTAAGGGCAAAGAGAACAGAGTCTTCTTGAAGAGCCGGGTCTTCTTAGGAATTTGTAGAAACTTAACTTCCTGGGACCGGAAACTAACATTTGCTTCCACTTCTGTAAAAGCCAGAGCCTGCTTCTCCAGCCGGATTCACACTAACCAATGAGAAAGGCACCCGTGGGCCAGAACTTGTTGACTGGGGATAAAAAGGAGAAAGCAGCCTGTTGGGAGTGTGGCCATTTTGAATTCTTCTGGGCCCTTGCTCTGCTGCTGAAATAAACGTTTCCTCTTTTAAACACAATGTTTGGGTGCTCTTTCTCTCCTTGGACTCACCTTCCTGCAATGTGAGGAAATGCCGTAGCATGCCACACAATACAGGGAGGGTGAAAAATTACAGCCAGTCCATCAGTATTCTTTGGGGTTTGTCTCTGACAGAGAGCACACAAAGGAAGACTCTCTTACTTCTTGCTGTTTGGCTTTCCCAAACTTCCAAGCACTGACATTTCTACTTTCTCAGTCTATTTATGTTGCAGAAGAAAGTATCTTTTAAGCATGCTGTATTTTTCCCATTACTGCTTGTGCAGTCGACTCTCCTGACTTCATCTCTTTCTTCTGTCTCTCTTTCATATACACTTTCTCAGAATCATCAAGGATGTGGTAACATACACCAACTTTCCAGTCACTCGCCAGCCAGCATCACATATTTCATGTTTAATTTTGACCCAACCTACTCACTACTTTTCCTACCAAATACAGATAATCCCAGGGTTATGAACAAGATATTCTGTAGGTTTGTTCTCAAGATACATTTGTATGTAAGTTTGAGCAGATACTTTACCTATGACCTGTAATAGCCCCCATTTGTCGGTGCACATCAGACATCAGTCAGATGTTTGTAACTCAAGGATTGCCTGTACTCTAGATGGTAGTGTTCAGGGAGGGTAAGAGAAATCACTTCAGGTTATTTTGAGAAGAAAATAATTTAATACAAGGAATTGGATTCTGGCAAAAGATGTAGAAGAATAGGGGTTAGAAATTACCACTACCTTAAAGTTCAAGGATAACTCTGAGAGCTGAGATCCAGAAATCAGGAGCATGCAGTTGTGCGGTGTAACTGCCTCCCAATACAGGCAAAGCTGTGACCAGACACAGACACTGAGAGTGTTGCTTGTGAAGACAAGCATTGCCTTGACTTTGCTTGCTTAGAGAAAGAAATAATAGCAAATCGCCCTTGCCTTTCTTAACCTGCACAGTTTCTGCTCAGCTTACTATTCAAAATGCATTTGCATCCAAAAATCCTAGCTAAGATGAATCTTTTTTTTTTAGTTCTTTTTTTATAATTTTATTGAATCATAATTCTGTACATTGGTGCAATCATAGGGCACAATTCATATACATTCAGAAAATAATAACTTCAAACTTTCTTTTGGCTCACAAGTGTAGGTGGTCTGTGGTTGACTGTCTTCA
>CAUYON010043170.1:0-29324 GCA_963573935.1 Arctocebus calabarensis | reverse complement strand
TGAGCGCTATATTGGTGGGTCCCACTTGCCCTGCCATGCTGGAGGGGCCAGGGCCGGGCCACACGACTGAGCCTGAAACCTCAGCCCCGTTGCCTGAGCACACCCCTGAGCCATGGCTTTTGGTGCCATGAGCCCTGATGCTAATGCTCCTGTGGCGGTGGTCCTCAGGCTATGATTCTGCGATTCCAAATAAAATTCCGGATTTGGAATTTTATTTGGAATCGCTCTGGATTTGCTGTGCTCACACCTCAGGGGCCCAGGATGCTAAGACTCTAAACTCCCTTCCCATCATCTCTTTCCCAAAAGGCTGTGATCCCCCAGTCTATAGGCTTATAATTCCCAGGTTCTGAGCCCTGTCCTGAGCTCCCCAGCCTCCTGGGCCCATGTGGCTCAGCAGCTCACGGTGACACTGTGCCTTGAACGTTCTGAGTGCTGTTACCTTGGACTCCATGGTTCTAAGTTCCCATCACCCCTGATTATGAGATCAAAGTTGGAGGATTCTCTGGGCCCCACAGCCTGGAGAAGCTCCCACGGTCCCTTTTTTGGGGGCTCTGGGAGATTTTTCTCCCTAGGAACCCCTGAAGCCTGGAGTCCTAGAAAGTCAGGCCCTGAGTCTCCACAGCCTGGAGTCCTGGGGAGATTGGCTCCTGGCCGTGCCCCAGGGCTGAGCTATCCCTGTGCCTGCAGCCCCCACGGTGCTGGTGGATGTGCATGAGACAGAGCCAGTGATGCAGGAGGAGATCTTTGGGCCCATCCTGCCCATCATGAATGTGCGGAGCCTGGATGAGGCCATCAACTTCATCATCCGGCGGGAGAAGCCCCTGG
Source organism: Arctocebus calabarensis (assembly GCA_963573935.1). Classification (NCBI taxonomy): domain Eukaryota; kingdom Metazoa; phylum Chordata; class Mammalia; order Primates; family Lorisidae; genus Arctocebus; species Arctocebus calabarensis. Next base: position 28,499 of record CAUYON010043170.1, on the reverse strand, counting down.
CCCTGTACGCCTTCTCCAACAACCGCCAGGTGGGGCTCGGTGGGTCGGGGCCAACAGAGCTGAGAGGGGCACATTGGCCGTCCCCTTTCCACAGCCCTTCTAGGAGGGCTTCGAGTGCGACTATAATCCAGGTCACCTGATACAACTGCATCCTGTGTAAGGTGTTATGGAGGGGACTTAGCAGGGTTTAAATCTGATAGGCGTGTGGCTGGCAGTGTCAGTCCTGACTGGGGTGACCTGCACCTGGAGAAAGAGGTGCCCTTTCCATCTGGCCTGTCCAGAGCACTCCCTTTTCCTGGATCATTCAAAAGTTTACAGGGGCAAGCAGGGGTGGGGGGCAGGACAGAGTGGTGTCCTGATAGTCAGGGCCAGGCTGGTCATGTAGGGCTGTAGTGCAGGACCCTACCTTACTGCCGTGTCTCACCGCCAGGGGTTTCTTCCTTCTCTGCATCACAGAAGTCATGACCCCCCTGGTCCCCTAAACATCACTGACAAGGTGCTGTTCCCTAGGAAGGGCCTAGGGGGAGATGAAAGCTTGGTAGAGGGCGGAGAAGGAGCAGCCATCAGAGATGCTGGGACCCCTTTCTCTTCCCCGTGGGATGTCCAGGCTCAAGCCCCCTTCCCAGATGACTGGAGCCCTCCCCTCCCCCAGGTGGTGAACCAGATGCTGGAACGGACCAGCAGCGGCAATTTCGGAGGCAACGAGGGCTTCATCTACATGTTGCTGCCATCCCTGCCGCTAGGGGGAGTGGGTGAGTCGCTCCCCTCCTCCACGCTACCCAGTCCCCCATCTCCATGAAGTCCCTTCACTCACTGTCCCGACTCTGGGCCTCTCAAGGCCTCAGTTTCCCTCTGTGCCAGTGGCTCTTCGGATGGCCTGGCTCTCTCCGAGCTCCCTGCCACTGTCAGCTCCTGGCGGGGTGCTGCCCCGCCTCAGGCCCTTCTGTGCCCACGCAGGGAACAGCGGGATGGGCAGGTACCACAGCAAGTTCTCCTTCGACACCTTCTCCCACCACCGCGCCTGCCTGCTCTCCCACCCCGGCCTGGAGAAGCTCAATGACCTCCGCTACCCGCCCTACACAGACCGGAGCCAGCAGCTTTTGAGGTGGGCCTTGGGCTCCTGGACGTGCACCCTCCTGTGAGGCCCTGCAGGTCACCAGCGGGGAGCCGGGACGCTCTGGCCCACCCACGTCCTCACGGCCCTCCACACCACACAGTCTCAGGGCCCCAGGTTGCTGCGGCACAGCCATGTGAAGGGGGCTGAGAAGCAGGTTCTGGCTACTACCCTGGAGGGCTGCTCGAAGGAGGCCAAGAGGCCATGAAATGTGACAAGCGTCCCCATCAGCCCACCCCAATTCCAGCCCTTTGCTCTCTTGGTCATGGTCATGGCTGACGGTCCCAGACACTGAACAAAGACGGTGCCCTGCCTGCTTCAAGGCAGTGACACTGATGGCTTAGAGAGCCTTGAGCCCCTGCTGGTCTCTGCTCGCTGCTCTGTCCTCTGGGCACCTGCCCACAGCCCAGATGGTCTCTGTGGCACTCCTGGCTAACCACAGCAGCCCCTCCACCCAGAAAGCTTGGGTCTGCAATGCTCTTCTGCTGCGGCCCTGCTGGGTGAAGGGTCCCTTGACTTCTTCAAGCCTCAGTTTCCCTATGTGAAAGTTGCCAGAACCAAAACGAGGTCATTTATGTCAAATCTAACAAAATGGAGGTGGGAGAGACTGTGAAGAAGCCTTCACGCGTACAGGCCCATCACAGGACTTAACATGAGGGCCCGTAAGGGGACAGGTCATGGGAGCTTCCTTGAGAGTGCAGTGTCCAGGGAAGGTGCCCCATGAGGACACCTACCAATTTATTCTCCACCAATGAATAAATGCCAACTCCTGTAGTGAGCCTGCCATCTGGGGACCTTATTGCAAAGCAGCTCACAGGAGCTCTTTGTCTTTAAATGCTTCTCCTTTGCTGTGAACCCCCCTTCGGATATGTCTATGATCTGTCATTGTACTTACAAGCTGGATAGCAGTCCTCGGCTGTGTCCCCAGGTAAACCTGTCTGCTCTGGAGAGTCTGTGTTTCTTTGGCTCTTTCTTTCCTTTCCTTTCCTTTTTTTTGAGACAGTCTCAAGCTGTCACCCTAGGTAGAGTGCCGTGGCGTCACAGTTCACAGCAACTTCCAATTCTTGGGCTCAAGCGAGTCTCTTGCCTCAGCCTCCTGAGTAGGTGGGATCATAGGCGCCCACCACAATGCCCGGCTATTTTCTTTTTGTTGCAGTTATCATTGTTGTTTGAACTGCCACAGTGTATGTGCTGGGCACCCTACTCACTGAGCTACAGAGGCGCGGCTCTTTCCTCTCCTTTTTGTTCTTTCATTCCTGCCCGTCCTCTCTCCCTCCTTGCTTTCCTTCCATTTCTTTTTCTTTCTTTCTTTTTTGTTTTTTTGGGAGACAGAATCTTGCTTTATTGTCTGGGCTGGAGTACAAGGGTATCCTTATACCTCACTGCACCCCGAAACTCCTGGGTTCGAGTGATCCTCCTGCCTCAGCCTCGGGTTAAGAGAGCAGCTGAAACGACAGGTGCCTGCCACCACGCTCAACTCACTGTTCTATTTTTTGTAGAGATGCCTTGTTCCTAAGTGTGGTGTTGAACTCTTGGCCTCAAACAATCCTCCTGCCTTGACCTCCCAGAGTGCTAGGATTACAGGTGTGAGCCACTGAGCCCGGACCTGAGTTTCTTTTTAGGCGGATATTTATTTTGCAGGATGAGGACCCTACTTGTCTCTTAGAGTTGATGTGAGCAGTCAACGGGTTTGCACGTGTCTGGGGCCACCTTCACTGGAAATCCCATCCTCATGAGGGTTCCAACCTCACCAGGCCCATCCTCACGGGGGACCTACCCTCACAGGGACCTGCCCTGTGCTAGTGAGATCCCCACTCTGGGGTGCAACTGAGCCAGTTTTGAGCACCGAGGTCCTGGCTTCAGAGATGGCCTCGGCCACACACATGCTAGAGATCCCCAGGGCCATGTTACAGTCTTGCCCTTGGTGATGCAGTCTCTCCTTGTCCAACACGTCCTGCTGCCATGAGGCTTGGGGTGGTCCCAGTTGGGAGTCAGGGGTCAGATTCAGCCATAGATGTTGGTTCCTGTGTAGCAATTGATTGCTGTATAGAGTAGACCATTTAGAAAAATGACAATATGGGTGAGTCCTTCTCCTGTGGGAAGGGGTAAGCAGGGGTCCCAGCGTGGGGGTGGGGGAAGAGGCTGGGAGGAGAGGGTGGAGAGGCACTTGGTGCAGGTGGATCTGTGCCTGGCGTGTGGCTAAGGGATGCAGGTCTGCTTACGGGGAAGGTACTAGGGGATCTGTGGGTTGGCCAGGGCCCCAGAACCCCGGCAGCACCCACCATGGAGCTGATAGCTATGATGAGGATGGAGGCCACCGGGGACCAGTGCCCAGCTCTGCCTCCTGATCAGGGGCACAAGAGAAATTCCAGATTCTTTCCTGACACCATGAAGGGCATGGATGATCAGATGACCAAGGGGCTACTTCCTGTCAACACTGGACCGGGGCTTGGGGGTCCTCAATAGGCTCTGCAGGAATACACAAAGAAATGACACATTCATTACCCCCAAGTGCTGGGGACTAAAATCTGTGCCTTCTACGCCCAAGTACAAGTTGGTTTGCTGGACACTGAGGTCCGTGAAAGCAACTACATGGTTGTGTTCACTGATGTGTCCACAGTGTGCAGGAGTTGGCACATACCATGCTGGGGGGGGTGAGTTAATTCTGACGTATGTGTGGGCAGACAGTGCTGTCCTGTCCTGCTGCCTCCCCCCAACGTCATATGCAATGTTGTCCAGGCGAGGGTGTCAGGTGAGCAGTGAGGTGCATGAACTGTGTCTGGGATGTGGATTTGAGAGTCACCAACAGACAAATGGTATCTCCAGCCATCTGAAGGGGACAGGACAGCCAGTGTCCTCTCTCTGAAGCTGTAAGAAGCAAAAGTTTCCAGAAGGATGGAGCGCTAGGCAGACCAGGGAGGGGAACTGTTGGGACATTGGCAATGCAGAGTGAGAGGCTGTAGGAGGGGTGAGCAGGGAGTGAGAGGGATCAGGGCCAATCATGAGAGTGATGGTCAGGCAGGAGGCCGCAGATGGCCCCCAAGGGCCAACTTTACAGACTCGTGAGCTGGCATAGGTTCTGAGCCCTTTCTGAGCCTCAGTTTCTCCAACCACAGTAAACAAATTGGATTCATGGACGCCCACAGTGGTACTGTCCTTTGCCTTCACCCGTGCCAGAGGCTGCCCAGTCTCCAGGCCTGTGCCTGCCCTGTGCCCCTCACCCTTTTCAGCTGCCCTTGACGAGGAGGGAGACAGGCAGAAACCAAGGCCCAGAGAGTACCCACTCTCTCCAGCCGCACGGCCTGTCAGGGCTCAGGGGTGAGGGCCAGGGGAGGCCCCTCTCCCTTCTAGGGCTCAGAGGTGGTGCTCTGCCCACTCCAGACTCTTCACACTGCTGCAACCAGCATGGCTGTCAGCACCTGCAAACACAGATGCGTGCACATCCTCAGACAGACAGACACTCACGAGCATGGGGACACACACTTGCAGGCGCACTCTGTTGGATTGGGGCTACTGTTCTTGAGGGTTCCTGCACCTGCCCTTGGCCCCACTTCCCATCTACAAACCCCCACCAAAACGAAGCTGGACTGCAGTCCAGGGAGGTGGAACTTTCCAGCACCCCACTGCTGTCCTCCAGACCTGGGGCCCAGCATCTACAGGCAGGAAGGGAGAACGCCAGGTCTGCTGAGCAGGCGCCTCCCTCCTGAGAGGCCTTGCATGAATCTGCAGCACCCTTTAGGGACTCAGGAAGCAGGAAAACCTGGGCCCTGCCCTGAGCAGAGCAGGACTGAGACAGAACACAGGCTTCTGGGGCCTGGACTGAGACTTTCTGCCTTCTGGAGTCTCAGTCTACATCTGCAAAACTGAGTCAACGACAGCTGCCTCCGGGCTGTGGAGAAGGCAATGGCCCTCTCGGACCCTGTGCAGGGGCTCCAGGTCCCAGGAGGGCATTGCCCTGAGGGGAATCTTAGGGAGCCTGGTCCTCCTGGTGTCGCAGTTTCACGCTTCACCCACCCTTACAGTGACTCTGTCGAGGTCCCAGCTGCCCCTAGGGGAGCAAGGATGAACCACAGTCTCCATTACCCCACTCTGAGCTCACAGAGCCCTGTGCATGGAGGGCAGGAGAGCCCAGGCCAGGTGAAGAATTGAGTATAATCTGGGTGGCTTTAGAGGTCAGCCTACAGGGGCATGGCCACTCAGGGCCCACAAGGCTAGTGGGCCTGGTGTCCGGCACAGGGCTGCACTGGCCTGGGACCAGAGCTGGCGGGGAGGCCCAGGGCCTGGCATACAGCAGGCCCTGGCTGACCAGTGAGACAGCCTTGCCTCTCTCTTCAGTGACCTCTGGACTGTCCTCAGCTTCTGCTGAATCTAGCAGGAAAGCCAGGCCCCAAGGCTGGGTGCAGAGGACCTTGCTTTCCCTGCATGTCCCTTGAGAGGCAGCAGGAAGAGGGTGGAGCAGAGGGGACACTCTGACTCCAGCTCCGGTCCTGTCTCCAGAGCTCTGTGTGTCCTTAGTTTCCACATCTATAAAATGGGCCTAATGGTTGCTTCCCTCAGCAAACAACTGAGTCATTTGAGTTATACTGTCACTGAAAATGACAAAAAATACTTAATGAAGCATTTTGAGATTTTGTTTGAAGTATCAGAGAGCTATAAAACTGGACCCCATAGCACACCCTCAGGTTAGGGTGACCCAGGAGTGAACAAGGTCCTCTGAGCTGCAAGGACAGAAGCTGGGGTAGTGGAAGGAGGGGGACTTGTCGTCTGGGTGGTCACCAAGGTATACACCTTGATATTAGCTTTCAGTGGCCTGGTCTGGTCATGGCGATAACCTAGTCACCACCCTACTGTTGCCCACCTACTAGAATGAAAGGATACGTCTGGCTGGGGGGACTCAGCCTGGGATGCAACCTGGGCTCCAGGTTTACTGTGTAGTAAACTGCCCCCTACCCAGCAGTCCAAGAATCCCCTCAGGGGAGACTGTCTTCATTCCTGGCCTTAAAAAATCCCTGCAAATAATTTTCCAAAGTGTGTGCTGGGGTTGTCCCTATGCCCAGAGGAGGGACCAAGGACAAGGAAAGGAACGTGCCTGCTGGACCTTGACTCAATGGGTGTGGTGAAGGCAAGTCGAGAGTAGTGTTAAGACAGGCGGGGGTGGAGGGGACAGCACTCTGACCTTTGGCCAGATGGACCTCAGCCTGTTCAACCCACCCCCTGCTGTCCTCCAACTGGACACAAATACTTCCCGCCCGGGACATCTCCGGCCTGTCTAGGAGGTGGACACCAGCCCTGGTGACCTAGGCCTGAATCAGCAGGTAAGTGCCCCCTCCTCCAGGCCCCTGCACCAGCTTAGGGGAGCAAATGGGAGGGCCAGGAGGGTGCACGGGTCACCTGGAACCAGACACTCCACAGCCAACTCCTGTGACACTCTCTACTCGCCATATGGTGCCTCAGTTTCCCTGTCTGTGAAATCGGAGGATATTCCTCTTCCTTTAGAGAGTGTGCCCTGCTGATTCCATCTCCCCAAATGCCTGGGCCCCTCTTCTCAACTTACGAGAAAGAAACTTCTCTCAAAAGGAGCAGGAGCACTGTCTCCTCAGAAAGGCCAGGAGGCAGTGTGCACCCTCAGAGGAAGGTGCCAATGGAGGGGCTTCAGGCACTAGGTGGAGAAACTTGGGGTGGAGTGTGACCTTGAGCTGGGCTGCAGGGGGTACTGGTGGGACAATCAGTGACACTGTCTGATTGCAACCCCTTGTGACAGGCAGCTGCCCTAGCCAGTTTGAACTCCTCAGGCCCTAGGGAGCTCATACCCATTCCAGCTCGCTCCCAGGTGCTGCACCCTACACCAGCATGTGCTCCAGGCCCATGCCCCGCGAGCCCCTGCACCGCGTAGCTGTGACTGGGGGCACCCATGGCAATGAGATGTCTGGCGTCTGCCTGGTCAGGCACTGGCTGCAGGCCCCCGGGGAGCTGCAGAGACCCAGCTTCTCTGCCATGCCTGTGCTGGCCAACCTGGAGGCCATAGCCGCCTGCCGCCGCTACGTGGGCTGCGACCTCAACCGCACTTTTATCAGCACCTTCCTCACGTGAGTGCCCCGCGCCACCAGGTTGGCCCAGGCAGAACACTGAGTCCACACCAGAAACTTCCCCTCCAGCCCCTGGCAGGGTGGCCCCCTCACCCACCTTTGCTTTTGTACTCCCTACGCTGATGCTGCCCAGGACTGCCCAGGAACTGAAAGTTCACACAAAACCACTCACAGTCACCTCCTCTAGAAAGCCCTTCCTGACTGCAGGCTGGGTCAGGCCCACCTCTGGGTTCCCCAGACACAGAGCTTCCTTCATCAGACCTACAGGCTGTTGCCTGCATGTGCCCCAGCTGCTGTTCATGGCTTCCTTCAAGGGCTGTTTACTGAGCTTCATCTCCAGGCCAGCTCTGGCTGGTTTGGGTGACAGACTCGGGAGCAGGACCAAGGTGTTGGCCTCAGCTTAATGGGGAGACAGGAAGAGCCCAGCAACTATGTGTGAGTGTGTGGGGGCTACAGAAAGCACGAAACCCGGCCAAAAGCAGTGGGGAAGGCTTCCTGGAGGAGGTGGTGTCTCAGCCAACCCCAAAGGGTGAATAAAAGTTGACCAGGTAAAGAGAGGTGAGAAAGAGTTTCCACTAGAGGTGAGACCAGCATGGTGCTCAGGCAGTGTGGCTAGAGCAGGTGTGGCTGGCTGGTGTGAGAGCAGGAGAGGTGGGTGGGGGTCAGGGGAGGGCTGGGGACTTGAACTTTATGGGGAAATTGGGAGCCAGTGAGGCTCTTGAACATTAGTGAGCACAGCCAGAAGGCTTTCCCTAGCTCTTCTCTGAGTGTCTCCTCCTGCCGGCAGCTAATCAGTGAAGACTGACTGAGACTGTGGGCACCGGGATCCTCCACTCCTGTCCCTGCAGTGCTAAAGCCGGCCCGGATGACCCATATGAGGTGACAAGAGCCCGGGAGCTAAATTGGCTGCTGGGGCCCAAAGCCTCCAACCAGGCCTTTGACTTTGTCCTCGATCTGCACAACACCACGGCGAACGTGGGCACCTGCCTCATCATCGACACTGACCAGGACATCTTCGCCATGCACCTGTGCCACCACCTGCAGGTGGCCCCAGCGCCCTAGCACGCAGCTCCCAGGGGTCAGAGAGAGGGAGGCAGGGAAGGGCAGGGCAGAGAGAGGGAGTCAGAGAGGACAGTGCCCCTCTTCCCTGGGCCTAGTTGCCCGGGGTTCTGGTGATCTGCCACCTACAAGTACTCCAGGCCCTGTGGAGCCCCAGCTCCCCTGCCAGAGGACAAAGGAAGACTGGGCTAGGGTAGATGGTGCCCTGTGCTTCCTCCATGCTCCCCTGCTCCGCCTCAGTTTCCCCTCCTGGGGCCCTAATGCCCTCTCCCCTTCAGCTGCAGAACCCTGAGCTGCTCTGCCGGGTCGTCCTGTACCAGCGGCCTGGGGAGGAGCGCTTCTGCCTGAGTTCCGTGGCCAAGAACGGAATAAGTGGGTTGCGGTCTGAGGGGAAAGTGGGCGGGGCCAAGAGTCAGGGAAGGGCGGGGCCAAGGGCGGGGCTCTCTGAGCAGGGCCTCCAGGTCTGAGGCCCCATAGCTCACCTGGGCCCTGGCCTAACTCCTCGCATCTGGTCCCGAGGCCTGGAGCTGGGCCCCCAGCCTCAGGGTGTGCTGCGGGCTGACCTTTTCTCCAGGATGAGGGCCCTGGTGGCCGCAGTTCTGGACTTCATCGAACTCTTCAATCAGGGTGAGACCCAAGGGGAATGCTAAAACTGAGGTCCAGAAAGAGGGGGCCTGGCCCTGGCTCAGTGGTCAGGGAGCCAGGCTCACAAATGGGCTGGGACCCAGCCCTGAGTGACCCTGAGAGCCTAGTCTGACCCGTTGCTGGGATGGAGGGACCAGTCTCCACACCTAGCCTCCTACACAGGCACGGCCTTTCCTGCCTTTGAGATGACAGCCTATAGTGTTGTGGGCACTGTGGACTTCCCGCGCACCAAGGATGGGCACCTGGCCGGCACTGTGCATCCTAGGCTGCAGGTGTGTGTGTGGGGGGGTGGGATTTCCAGGGCCACAGTCTTTGGGGCTGTTAGGGAAACCAAGGCCAGAGGCCCAGAGAACCAAGCCACAGAGGTCACCAGCACCTCTGCCCTTCACCCCTGCTCCGCCCCTACTGCCTTCCCTGAATCCCCCATACCCAGGCCTAGCACTTGGGGCCAGAGTGATCCTCACAGCCCATGTGGAGGGCACGAATGGGCTTCTCAACAGCTGGGCAAGCTTCCCCTGGCTGCAGAAGGCAGAGGGAGGGAGGGAGGAGTCATGACCCAATTTACCTGCTTGAAGGTGCAAATGCAGGGCTCTCACCTTATTTTCCAATTGATTCCACAAGTATCCTCATGCTTGTTAGCAGCTTGTCCAATATCTCTCTTTCTCCAGGCCTTCCCTTCCTGAATATTCCAGGATTGGCAATCCTGTTTCTGCATGTTGGGGATGGGTGTCTGGGAAGAACTGGCAGCCTACTACTGCTGCTCTGTTTGTTGCCACACGAGGTCGCTGTTGAGTAGCGTCTTGTGCAGCCTTTGTTCCCTGAAGTTTTGAGGTGTTATCTAACTTGTAATGCTTGTAATGACCTTATGGTAGAGGGAGCACCATCCTTTCAGTATTAAGGGCTAGAGGGTCTTAAGTCCAGCCCATTTACCTTGCTGATGGTAAGTAATAACAATCCTTTGGATATTTTCTCCTATAATTTTAAGATTTATTTCATAAAGTAGTATTAATATATCATACTGTGTGCCAGATATTGTGTTTTTTGCAGTTTTTGGCTGGGGTTGGGTTTGAACCCTCCACGTCTGGCATATGGGGCTGGCGCCCTACTCCTTTGAGCCACAGGCACCACCCATCCAGATATTGTTTTAATTACAACTAATCTGTTTAAGACTCAGAATGATATGAGGAGATATTATAATGCCTATTTTACAAATGAGAAAGCTGAGAACCAGAGAGGTGACTTGCTCAAAGTCGCATGTTAGCAAAGATTTGAACCCAGGCTTTGATATCCATGCTCCTAACCATTAAGCTCCAATCCCATGGTGACAGACATCTTTCCAAGGTGACTGGTGTCTCCATTTCTAAACTCAGAGCAGGTTGGTATCTTACTAGACCCCCTGACACATTGATCAAGGAAGTAAAGAGTGAGGTGGAAAAGTCCCTAAGTGAGGGGCATCTCTTGGGTGTTGAGCTGGGGGTCAGGGTGGAAATTGGTCCCCAGCAACCTTGGTCTTTGGCTCTCCTCCCAGGACCAAGACTTTAAGCCACTGCAGCCTGGTGCTCCCATCTTCCAGATGTTCAGCGGTGAGGATGTGCTGTATGAGGGAGAGTCTACCGTGTACCCCCTGTTCATTAATGAGGCTGCCTACTATGAAAAGGGCATTGCGTTCTTCCAGACTAAGAAGCTCACATTCTCTGTGCCTGCTCTGCCTGCGCTGACCTCTGCCTGCACCTCAGGTCCCTGACTCAATCCACACTTGCCCAGCCTCAGCCTTTCCATCTGAACAATGGGTCCTGAGCTACAGTTCCAAACTCAGGATCCCTTTTGCCACCTGCTGTGCACCATGTTCCTCCCCCAGTTTCCTGTTCTACAAAATGGAAAATATAGTCCATGGTTGTGTCCTCTGTCCAGCATGGCCCCTGTCTGGAGGTGGGGGAGTGAATGGAGGAGCGGTGTCACCACAGGATCTAAGCAAGTCTGGATGGTGTAGCCATAGATGTGCTGGTGGTGGCTGTCTCTGTGCCTGCAGTTGTCGGTCCATGCCCAGGAGTACATCTCATAGTGTGGTGATGGCCTTGGAGGGCTGTCCTAGAGCCAGTAGAGGGATTTTTAGAGGATACCCCAACCCCTCTGCAATGCTGACGTTAGTCTGGGGAGAGCAGAGGCATGTGCCAGTACCATGTGGTCTTTGGGTGTGTGTGCATTTTTCCACGCACAGGGGGAGAGCAGAGGCAAGTGCCAGTACTGTGTGGTCTTTGGGTGTGTGTGCATTTTTCCATGCACATGTGTTTCTTTGAGATAGTCTCACTATGTTGCCATCAGTAGAGTGCTCTGGCATCACAACTCACAGCAACCTCAAACTCTTGGGCTTAAGCAATTCTCTTGCCTCACCTTCTGAAGTAGCTATGACTACAGGCGCCTGCCACAATGCCTGGCTGTTTTTTGTTGTTGTTGTTGTTGCAGTTGTCATTGTTGTTTAGCAGGCTCGAGCAGGGCTTGAACCTGCCAACCTTGGTGTATGTGGCTGGTGCCCTACTCACTGAGCTACAGACACCGAGCCCCCACACACATGTATTTCTGAGAGCCTCAGTACCTTGGGTATTCTGAGGTGATCTGTGTGTGGGCGGGTGTAATGTGGGCGGGTATCCCCTCCCACAGCGGCTCAGGGGGAGTCAGGGCTGGAAGAGGAGGCTCTCACTACCCAGGACAATCTAACCAGCTACAGAGATGCAGGGATGCAGTGCCTTGGGTCAGGGCAGAGGGAAGTCTAACCACCTCCACCATTCCCAGGACACCCCACACTGGCATTAGGGAAGAGCCCAGCACAGGGTCTGCTGCTTTCCCTCAGGCCTGATGCAGCCACTTTGCAGGCAGGGCAGAGTAGGCAGGGCAGCTTGGGCCCTGCTGCAGCATCGCACTGCCCACCGCTGCCTGAACCCAACAGACTGTGGCTGGACAGCTGGGGATGCCGGAGCCCAGAGCTCCATCCCCTGGAAGCATCACTGCCTGGACCCTGACACCCCCCGCCTGGCCCATCCATCTCCCTGCGGCCACAGCTGCCACACCGCCTCCTGGTATTGAGTAGTGAGATGAGAAGGTGTGAAGGATATGGGGGCACCAGGGACGGGCTGGCAGGCAAGATGGATGAGTGGGCGGACCCAGGAGGCGCCTCTGGCAGGAGGGGCATGCGAGGCTGTGTGTGTGCGCGTTGTGTCTGTGTGGTTAAGTCCACGTGCACAGGAGCATGCACATGTTGCACCGGTGTGGAGGTGGGTCTGTAGGCTTCTGAGTGCATGTGGGTGCACATGGCTTAGCCTGGGTCAGTGTGCTCGTGTGCATGTGTGTGTGTTTCCCATCACGCAGATCAAAGGTGTGCACACACCCATGTCAGGAGCCAACAGAACTCTAGGCTGGCCTGCTGCTGGGAGTCTCCGCTAACAGGGAGCCGCCAATACCAGTCAGATTCCCAGCCCCTCCATCACCCGCCCCATTTCCCACCTACCACCCTGTGAGTCTTGGGACAGTAGTGGCATGGCCATATCTCCTTGGGTGACTTTAGGAGCTGCGGGGCCCCTCTATCTCATGCAGAGTATCCCCATCTTGCCTGGCAGCAACCCTCAGAGTTGACAGCAGCCTTTCCCCACACAGCTGGGCATGGGTCTGTGCTGGGGGATGGCCTTCCTTCCTTCCCATGGCCCTGGGGCCAGCCCACCCTCTCCCCAGGCTGCAGCCTGGCACATAGGGAACTGAGCCACATACAACCCAAGGCTGCAGTGACAAGGTCTGCCCCAGCACGAGGACCCAGGAGGGCCCAAGGGCCACACTCAGAGAGAAGCAGCCCCTCCCACCCAACATTCCCAGCACAGGGCTCTGGAAAAGGTTGGGGTAGTTCCACTGGCGTGGGGGATACCTGACCCAGGCTAGGGTCTCTGGTCTGGAAGATAGCCGGGGTGCTCCTTCCCAGATGGGTGCACAGGGTGCTGGCTTGTGGTGGTCCAGCCAGATGTCCAAAGGGGCTGCAGCAGCTGAGGGGCACTCCACCCCTCTGCCTTCTTGACCAGGGATCAAGGTATTGCTCATGTGCCCAGGCCCAGTACAGGCTGGGGCCGCCTGCAGAAGGTGCTCCGTCAGGCTGGAGAGATGGGAAAGACCCACAGGCAGAGTGGACACCTCTGACCTGGGTCAGCCTCGGGATTTCCACCCACAGCCTGATAGGGGCTATGCCATGCACTGCTCCCACCCCTGGGCTGTGCTAGACCATTCCAGGCAAAAGAGATTATGCATTTAGCCCAGTTGTGGAAACTGAGGCACAGAGATTGGAGGGAACTGCCAGTGTCATCGCAGAGCTCATGGATGAGGTTTGGGGAGGACCTGGGCTTCTGTTGCCCAGTTAGGGAGCTTTGCACTGAAGGCAGCACTTGCTGGCCCCTCATGTTCCCAGCTCTGCACTAGCTGCCCCCCCCCCCCCAGGCTGCCTGGGTCAGGGGTCCAAGTCCTGGTGAGAAGGCACTGCCTCTGCCATTCAGCCCTGGATCTGCTGCCTCCCAACCTCCCCAAGTCCAGTAGGGCCAGTCTGGGGGCCCCTCTGGACACTCCACCCCCTATCCCACACTCCCCCCACCCCCTGCCTGGACCCATTGATCTGATCAGGAATGGCCTGGGGCTCTGAGCTGGGGTGAGAGGGACATGCAGACGAGGGTGAGGAGGGAGGAGAGGGAAGCTTCCCACCTGCCCTCCTCCCATGCAGCACCCGCCCCGGGAGCTGGTCCAGTCTAGGAGGTGGCCTCAGACAGCACAGTCTGAGAGTGGCTTGGAGAAGGGGACCTGCAGACCCCAGGGCCAGCATCCACCTGCAGAGACCAAGTATCCTGCTAAGTGGGAATACCACGACCTGGGGATGTGGATGGAGGGTGATCAAGGAGGCAAGGACAGTCCTGCAAAGAGCCTGGGGACTGCGTGAGGGGCTGACTTGTGGTGCTGAGTGGACCGGGAGACCCGGCGGGGAGACAACCCCTCCCGGCAGGTGGGGTCCCCCAGGTTGGCAGCCACAGCCCAGCCCCAGCTGAACCGTATTTCTCCAGGAGCTGGACATCCTGTCTGTTCCCATGGCAGGTATGCTGCGGGCAACTTAGGGTGGCCATTTAGGTGGGCTCAGGGTGGGTGGGCAGGGTGGGAACTGAGGAAGCCGCCCTGGTCCCAGGCGCTGGGTAGAAGGTGGGACAGAGATGCCCCAGGCTAAGGTCTCAGATCCTGTCAGCGCAGGACTGATGGACTCATAGCTGCCCACATGTGATTATGGGGGTGCTGAGGAACAAGGAGACCAAGCCATTCCTGGGAGATGAGGGCTGTCAGGGGTGTGTGACCTGATTGATGCCTCTCTGGTGCATTCTCTGGACCTCGGCCCCTTGGTGGGGGGCTTGACTTAAAAGCCTCTAACTCCCTTTCAGACTTGACATTCCAGCCTCTGGGGAATTGTCATCTCTGGCCCCTGGGGTGTGCTAGCTTCTGGAGGGACTAAGCGGAGGACAGACCCTCCCCAGAGTTCCAGAAAACCCTTACGGGTGGGCACTTTGGGATGGACGGGGTGGGCCATAAAAGACTTGGGAGCCAGTGACCACCTACTAAGCCCTGAGGCCCGTTGAAGCCGCAAGTCCCTACCCTTGGGACCCATCACTGGACCCTGAGATCAGTTGCTGGATGACATTGTACTGGCTCCAGTGGGACAGCTGAGTGACAAGCAGTTGCTCCTCTGATGGCCTGGCCCCCATGGTGGGGGTCATCAGCTTTTCCGTCTGTCTTGCCCCAGGGTGCTCAGACCTGATGTGGCCCAGCCCTCTCGGACAGACCACCCCCCCCCCACCTGGACTGCAGAGTCCCAGGGGAAGGTGCCACTTCTCACACACGGGTCTCAGGGCTGCTGATGACATGGCCTGGGCCCTGGGCTCCTCCTTCTCACCAGGCAATTGTTTTTTTATTTTTTGGAGATAGAGCCTCATTTTGTCACCCTTGGTAGAGTACCATGGGATCTTAGCTCAGAGCAATCTCAAACTCTTGGGCTCAAATGATTCTCTTGCCTCAGCCTCTCAGGTAGCTGGGACTACAGGTGCCCACCACAGCTCCTGGGTATTTTCTTTTTAGAGAGGGGGGGTCTTGCTCTTTCTCAGGTTGGTCTTAAACCGTGAGCTCAGGCAAGCCATCCGCCTCAGCCTCCCAAGTGCTGGGATTACAGGCGTGAGCCACTGTGCCCGGCACACCAGGTACTTTTTAAGGCCAGCTCTGGCCAGGCACTGTCCACCTGGAGCTCATTAGGTGGTCCAGCTTCCCGGGGATCTCCCTGAACCCATCTGTCTGTTGGTCCACCCATCTCTCCAACACCAGCCTCTGCCTCTCTGCTCAGGGGACCCCACAGTTCTGAGGTTGTGAAAACACCCCTCCCTCCAGGCTGCTCAGCTAAAGGCACTGCTGGGAAGGAGACATTGTCCCCTGACTCCTGGCCACTGTGGCTTCCATGGCCTCATCAGGTCTTCCACCCATTATGGGGCTGATGCAAAATAATAGTACTATTTTTCAGAATTTTTGTTCATTAAAAAAAATTTTTTTATTGTTGGGAACTCCTTAAGAGTACAAAGAACCAGGCTACACTGGTTGCATTTGTTAGGTAAAGTTCCTCTTTCTTTTTCTTTGAGACAGAGTCTCAGTATGTCACCCTCGGTAGAGAGCCGTGGCGTTACAGCTCACAGCAACCTCCAACTCTTGGGCTTAAGGGATTCTCTTGCCTCAGCCTCCCGAGTAGCTGGGACTACAGGCACCCGCCACCTATAATAGTCACCAATGCTCAGCTATTTTTTGTTGCAGTTGCCATTGTCGT
Organism: Arctocebus calabarensis; assembly: GCA_963573935.1. Taxonomy (NCBI): domain Eukaryota; kingdom Metazoa; phylum Chordata; class Mammalia; order Primates; family Lorisidae; genus Arctocebus; species Arctocebus calabarensis. The sequence goes on along the minus strand of CAUYON010043170.1, from coordinate 12,727 downwards.
TTAGCTGGCCCAGGCTGGGTTTGAACCCGCCACCCTTGGTGTATGTGGCTGGTGCCATAACAATTGTGCTAGGGGTGCCAAGCCAGTAAAGTCCCATTATAATTGTGTCCCACCCCCAAGAGGTGTGTCACACATTATGACCCCCATCCCCATCCCTCCTTCCCTCTATCTGCTCCCCCATTTGCCCACACCCTCATTAAAGAATATTTAATTGTGGTAAGATATATATATATATAACATAAAATTTACCACCTTACCTTTTTTTTTTTTTTTGAGACAGAGCCTCAAGCTGTCACCCTGGAGAGAGTGCCGTGACTTCACAGCTCACAGCAACCTCCAATTCCTGGGCTCAAGCGAGTCTCCTGCCTCCGCCTCCCAAGTAGCTGGGACAACAGGTGCCGCCACAACGCCCGGCCATTTTTTGGTTGCAGCCGTCATTGTTGTTTGGTGGGCCCAGGCTGGATTTGAACCTACCAGCTCAGGTGTACGTGGCTGGCGCCCTAGCCCACTGAGCCACAGGCGCCGAGCTCATCTTACCATTTTTAAGTGAGTAATAGTTAAGTGGCAATAAGTACTTTCACATAGGTGCAACACTTGTCACCATCCATCTCTGGAACTTTTTGCTTTTTGCAAAACTGAAACTCTGTCCCCATTAAACAAACTCTCTATTTCCTCTTCTCCAGCCCTGGGTAATCTCGATTCAGCTTTGTTTCTCCGAATTTGCAGGAACACACATTATTTGTCCTTGCGTCTGGCTCATTTCACTGAGCGTCATGTCTTCAAATCCATCCATGTTGCAGCCTGTGTCAGAATGTCCTTCCTTTTTAAGGCTGAATAAATAATATTCCCTTGTCTGTAGATAGCACTTTTATTTTTTTGAGACAGAGTCTCATCTGTCACTGTTGGTAGAGTGTCGTGGTGTCATAACTCACAGTAACCTCAAACTCTTGGGTTCAAGTAACCCTCTTGCCTCAGCATCCTGAATAGCTGGGACTGCAGGCACTCACCACAATATGCGGCTAGTGTTTGTATTTTTAGTAGAGACAGAGTCTCGCTCTTGCTCAGGCTGGTCTGGGATTCCTGAGTTCAAGGGATCCTTGTGCCTTGGCCTCCCACCCCTCAGCTAGCACATTTTGTTTATCCATCATGCTTAGACAGACACTTGGGTTGCTTCCATCTTTTGGTTATTGCAAATAAAGCTGCTGTGAACATAGATGCGCAAATATCTCTTTAGTTTCCTACTTTCAGAAGTGGGGTTTCTGAGTCATACAGTAATTCTTTTTCATTTCATGAGGAATGACCACGCCATCATCCACACTCCTCCCAGCAATGCACAGGGCCCCAATTTTTCCACATTCTCACCAGCACGTGTTGCTTTCCAGTTTCTTTCTGATAGCCACCTTAACCGGTGGGAAATGGTATCTTATTGTGGTTAGGATTTTTTTTTTCTTAAACCAGAGGATAGAGGGTGGTAAAGGTTGTGGCCAAAGCTTGTACCAGGATCCAAAGACAGAATCTTTAGAAAAGAGCAAAGAGAGGCTTGGCGCTTGTAGCTCAGGTGGCTAGGGTGCCAGCTTCATACACTGGAACTGGCAGGTTCAAATCCAGTCCGGGCCAAAAATAGCTGGGCGTTGTGGCGGGCACCTGTAGTCTCAGCTACCTGGGAGGCTGAGGCAAGAGCATCGCTTGGACCCAGGAGATTGAGGTTGCTGTGAGCTGTGATGCCACGCCACTCTACCTGGGGCAACAGCTTGAGACTCTGTCTCAAAAAAAGAAAAGAAAAGAAAGAAAGAAAAGAGCAAAGAGACCAGAGAAAAAGATGTTAGGATGGGCTTCTGGAGGCAAGATTCGAGCAGGTGCTCAAGATCAGGGATGGACAATTTGTGGTTGACAGAGGGCTCCTCTCAGCTCAGCTTTCCTTAACATTCACATACCAAGGGGGGATCAGTGACTGTTTTCTCAACCTTTGACCCCTCCATCCTTATGCAGCTGTTAATTAAGTAGTATCAGGCAGCTGGGTCTCCACAGAGCTTGGAAAGACCCCGCCCCCACATGCAGGTTATCTAGAACAAGTGCCGTTTATGAAGGGCCCACTGCACCTGGCCCTGTGTGTATCATCACCGATCCTCACGTAGGCCCTGTGAGGCAGGTATTAGGAACTCCTCAAGACAGTTGTGGAAACTGAGGCTCTGGGAGGGGAAACAATTTCCTCAAGGCCACATAGCCACAGGATGGCTCAAAAATTCTCTGGGGAGCAAGACAAGCCTTGTCATCACCCGCAAGGAACTTGCTGGGGAAAAGACTTCAAATGAGCATTTGCCTCATGGAGTGATGCTGAGGGGTAGGGTACCATGGAAACACAGGTGCATTTGCCTCCTGGAGTGATACTGAGGGATAGGGTACCAGGGAACACAGATGGCAGTCAGGGAGGGCTTCTTGGAGAAGGAGGCATGTAGGGGCAGCCTGAAGGATGAGAGCTGGCTAGATGATGAGTGGTGGAGGGCGAGGCAGTCAGGGGCCCATGCTTTTGTCTTCTCTCCCCAGGCTTCCTGTCTGCTAGGCTTGGTATACTTGTACCTTCAGAGACCTGCACTCTGCCCATGGCCAGCTCCAGCTGGGAGCCTCCACTGGGGACGCCGTTCCCATCAGGCCCTTTTACCAGCTCCACTGGGACCCACACTGTGACCGAGCCCAGTGAGCAGGGCCCCAAGAACCCGCGGGTATCCAATGTGACAGTTCAGCTGGAGATGAGGCCTCTCTGGGAGGAATTCAACCAGCTGGGCACAGAGATGATTGTCACCAAGGCGGGCAGGTATGGGCCATGGGGGCGGGGGGAGGGGCCAGGGCTGCATCTGTGTCCAGGTCACTGAGCACCTGCCCTCCACAGGAGGATGTTCCCCACCTTCCAGGTGAAGATCCTGGGCATGGACACACTGGCTGACTACGCCCTGCTCATGGACTTCATCCCACTGGACGACAAGAGATACAGGTTGGGGTTGGCTGAGGGAGCAGGCTCAGATCTCGGGTGCCGGACCCAGGGATTAGGCCCTACTGCACTACAGGGTTAGCCAGGAAGGTTCAGCCTGGGGCAACAGCCCCCAGGGGCAGGAGGGAGCCTGGTACAACAGCCTTACGTGGGCAGTGGGCTGACCTGGGTGGGCCAAGTGGTCTAGCCCAGGGAAGCAGGGGAGTTCTGATGCCCACCAGCCTGATGTAGCTGCAGGGAACTCAGAGCCTGCTGGCGTTCTCTGAGTCTCAAGTTCCTCATTTGCAAGATGTCCACCAGGCCAGGGGGGGGCCATGGTGGTCAATGGTGTCCTGCTCAGGCTTGGCCCCAGAGGGGTGGACTTCACCACCTTGCTCTGCCCCCCAGGTACGCTTTCCACAGCTCAGCCTGGCTAGTGGCAGGCAAGGCAGACCCGGCCACACCAGGCCGCGTGCACTTCCACCCTGACTCACCAGCCAAGGGTGCCCAGTGGATGCGCCAGATCGTGTCCTTCGATAAGCTCAAGCTGACCAACAACCTGCTGGATGACAATGGCCACGTGAGGCCCGGGCTGCAGTGGGGAGGGGCCGGGGCCAGGCTGTGGAGGCCTGATTGTGATGAAGCCTGAAGCTGAGGCTAGACCTGCAATGCCCAGGGGCCTTGGTATTGGCACCTCTGTCCAGTGCTGATGGCCAAGAGCCCAGAGCTGGGGCTGAGCTCACCTGGCTGGATGGCAGAGAGGGCTTTCCAGGCGGGTCAGAGTGAGGGATGTTCCAGCAGATGTCGCCCTCCCCTGGGGGAGGGAGACACTATATGGAATGCTCAGCATAGGGCCTTGTAGGTGCCAGAACATAGCAGTGTTGATACTTGGTCAGACGAAGATCCCTGCCCTCCCAGGGCTCACGTCTTGGGGCCGGGAAGATGCTAAGCTAAGAATCCAGAAGATACAGCATACTGGGTCTCAGACAGTGGCAACTGCCAAAGAGAAAAAGAGAATAGGGAAGATGATAGAAGCAGAGGCGGGCTGTTCCTTTCAGGGAGCTCGGGAAGTTGATGAGTGACATTTGAACGGATCTGAAGGATGGGGAGCCTATGCTTACAGGGAACAGTGTTCCAGGCGGAGTGCAAAGGCCCAAGGCCAGGGAATGGTGGGTCAGTTGGGGGGAGTTGCCAGGAGCCTTCCATATGGTTGATATGGAGCGAGGAGGGGAAATGGGGTGGTGGGGAGAGTGCCTAGATGTGGCCAAGGTGATTGACTCTGACTTTTACCAAGCCGGGTGGGAGACACTATTGATGTGGCTTGCCAGGGAAACTGTGTTGAACAGGCACAGAGGGGCAAAGTGGAGGCAGGGAGGCCAGCCAGGAGGCAACCAAGGAAATCAGGTGACAGAGGACAGGGGCTGGCCAGCATGGAGGCAGTAGGGTGGCAGAGGTGGTCAGATTCTGGATAGTTTTGGAGGTAAAGCTGATAGTGGGTGTGGGGTGTGAGAGAAGGCAAAGTTGCACAGATGTTAAAACATAAAGGGGCCTTTTGACACAGAACTGTAGGCACTCAAGTTCAGGTCCTGCACTGACATTGAGGGAAGAGGGTGGCAGGCCCAAGGCCGTCTCTGCCTGGAGAGAAGGGCTGCAGCCCTAGAGAGCCTGCAGCACCCTCTCCCTGTACAGCTGCCGCATGCCCTCCTGCAGATCATTCTCAACTCCATGCACCGCTACCAGCCCCGTTTCCATGTGGTCTTCGTGGATCCTCGCAAGGACAGTGAACGCTATGCCCAGGAGAACTTCAAGTCCTTCATCTTCACAGAGACCCAGTTCACAGCAGTGACAGCGTATCAGAACCACCGGGTGGGTAGCCCTGGCTCGGAATACACCAGTTGCCAGCCCACTTCATGAGGGTGCAGACTGAGCCATAAGGCCTCTCCTCTCTCCACGGGCATCTGTCCACAGATGCCTGCCCAGCCATAGGCTCCGGAGTTCCTGGGCAAAGAGCCTGGGTTCCAGGGCCTCCTGACTGGAGGGTTCCAAGGGGCCAGAGTGACTGAGCCTGGCTCAGAGCCAACCCACAACTGCACTTTCTCCTCTATAGATCACCCAGCTGAAAATCGCCAGCAACCCTTTTGCCAAGGGCTTTAGAGAGAATGACCTGGATTCCTGGTACTGTTTGGTCCCTGATGTTTTGCCTAGTGGCCCTGTCTTGCCCCCACCCGTCAGGCATCCCTTGAGGCCTCAGCTTCTGACCTAAAGGTCAGGATCATCCCTCTGACTTGTACTGGCCCCACCATCAAGCTCTGCCTGTGATCCCTGGCCTGGGTTCCTCCTCTTGGCCCTTTCCCCATTCCTGTTTGGTCCCTTTGCAGGCCTGTGACCCCACGGACCCTGCTTGGTGTCCCAGCCCAAAGTCGCAGCAGCCTCAGTCCTTGTCTCCTGAAGAGTGCCACAGAGAAGGAGAAAAGTAAGACCCCAGTCCAGCACTGTGGGCAGAAAGCAAGGGGACAAGGCCACAGAGCATCTAGGAAAGGACTTCCGTGAGCTCAGCAAGCCCACTGAGCACCTGTGTGGATGCTGAGGGGGAGGCAGAGATTCCTAAGACAACATAGAGCCCAGAACAGAGAGAACAGGGTAGTGACAGGTGCTGAGAACAGAGGTAGGAGGTATAAGGAGGGCTTCCTGGAGGTGATGACTCCCTAGCTGGACCTTGGATGACTAGAAAGGGCTTGGACCAAGGGAGAAGGTGGGGAAGAAATTCCAGGCAGAGAGAAAGCAAGGGCAAAGGCTGGGAAGAAGTCAACTTGGGACAAGAAGGGCAGAGAGGGGGACAGGGCTGGTCTGAGAAGAGGGTTGAGGATGTTAGGGGAGGCCTGGGGTCTACTCACAGCATTTCCCCCCTCAGGCCTCAACAGGGCTTCAGCTTCTACCTCCAGGACCCCTCCCCAACTCCACCATCGGCCGCTGCCCCCACCCGAGGCTCTGCTGGCCACAGCCACTTACAGGTCCCTTACCTACCAGGGTCTGTACCCTGGAACCCCAAGACATCTGGGCATCCCAAGGGCCCGCCCGGTACCATACCCCCTCCCCAGCATCCAGGCTAACAGGGATGAAGGAGGCCTGCCTCTCCCAGCTGGGCTGGGATCCCCCACCACTGTGTGCCTAAGACATGGCCAGGACTCCCAGTAATGATGAAAGCCCTGTGGAAGCCATTCTACTTGAGACCTAATACCTGGTGTGTGAATCAGCCCCTGCCCCACCCCCTCCAGCCCCACCTCTGCAGAACCCCCCCCCCCCCAACTCTCCTGTCCCAAGGAATAGAGAGTAGGTGGAAGCCCAGAGAAAAAGGCACCTACTCAGAGTCACTGCAAACTCTGGCTGTGCTAGGCTTAGAACCAGGCCTGCTATATCCCAATCCCAGCAACCACGAGTGTGGGTGATTGCCCCTAAATCCGCTTTTTTCCTCCTCAACATTAAACCATTTGGCATGAGTGGTCAGAGCATTTCTGTCCTCAGGGCGTCAGGGTGGGGGCCCTCATGAACTCCAGTCCCCACATAAGCCCTGCAGGCATCTCAAAGCTCTATCTGGTGCCATCCACGTCCCTATGTGCACACAATCATGATAAATGTGGTGACACTAGCAGAGTGGCAACTGCTGCATTTAACCTGGGTAGGACGCTGGAGTCGTTCCATGCTTTGTGTTGACCAAAACTGCTGCACATAGGACCTGCTTAAAATCACAGAGCAAAACTGCCATGTTTGAGTGTTGCACGCAATGGTGGGGTCATCTGGTCCTGGACTGCCAGGATCCATGGAGGAGTGAGCAACCGCGTTAGGCAGTGAGCATGGCGGGCAACGTGGGGATGGAAGGAGGGACTTGGGAATTTGCTCAAGATTCAAGGCAGGAGGGAAGAGAAGCTCTGGACTGCGGAAAAAGGAGTGCAAAAGGCCTGGGGCTAGAGTTGGTGCGAGGGTGCCTGAACAAGGAGAAAACAGAAGGCGACAGCCCTAGCCAGCCCCTACTTCGGCCCGCCCCTGCCGGAAACCTAGCCTGTCAGGCCCACGCCCCTTCCGACCACGCCCTCGGGTCGTGCCCCTCCGCCGACCCTTGGAAGTAAAGCTCAGCCTCCGGCCTCCTCGATTGCCTCCAAGGTGCTCGGTTGCTGCCATCTTGCGGTAACGTCTGGTTCTGGCTCCGCTCAGCCCCGCCCTCCCTTTTCCCGCCCCGCCCAGAACCCCTGCCCCTAGAAGACCCCCGCCCACGGGGCGGGGCTTCAGAGAAGGCTCCTCCCCCAGCCTGCACAGGTTCCGGAGGGCCCCGCGGGAGAGCACGCTGTCCTGCCCTTTCCCGCGTCCAGCCCGGCGTCCTCAGTGTCCCGGCTGCTCGCGGCCGGACATGCTGCCCGACTCCCTGTCGGCGGAGGGCGAGCGGCGCTGCCGGCAGTTGCTGGCGGGGGCCACGGCCCGTCTTCGTGCGCGGCCCGCGTCGGCCGCGGTGCTAGTGCCGCTCTGCTTAGTGCGCGGGGTCCCGGCGCTGCTCTACACGCTGCGGTCCAGCCTCTTGGCCGGGAGACACAAGGGGGACGTCAGGTACACCGGCCCGGAACTCCTCGCCCTTCAACGGAGGACGCTGAACCCCGGACACAGCAGGCACCTTGGGGGAGGCGTCTGGCTTCTCCGAGCCTGGGTTACCGCCTCTGCAAAATAGGTCTGGGGAGACCCTGTCCACCCACGGGCTATGGCGAGGAGTCAGACCCGTGTCCTTCCAGGTCCCTCGAAGCGTGTCCTGTGAACACCACCTCGGGCTGGGACTTCTCTCCGAGTTGTGTCACCCTCTCTAAGAAGGCCCCCTGCTGGCGAGGGTGAGGCAGGGCTGTGACCTCCCGCCCTGGCCCCACCCCGCGGCGGGAATTGAGGACACCCTAGGGTCAGTATCAGCGTCCTTGGGGCCACCATAGGCAGAATTTGGGTGTGAGAGCACCAGAATCTTCCTGCTCCTGCTGCCTGAACCTCATGTCCTGCGCTGCACAGGGCCTGTCTCCCTTACTCCCTTCACTCAGGGAGGTAAATTGGCCTCCAGGGATCGTGAGAGCCTCATGGCAAACTAGGGGCAGAAGCAGGCAATGCTTAGGTGGGTCACTAGCCCCTGCCACTCCTAACACTCCCACCTCTCTATGGCCCCTGAGCCCAAAGATCAGACTCTTTGTGCCTGTTCAGTTTCCCAGGTGGCAAGTGCGACCCGGCTGACCAGGACGTGGTGCACACAGCCCTGCGGGAGACCAGGGAGGAGCTGGGCCTGGCAGTGTCTGAGGAGCAGGTGTGGGGCCTGCTGCGACCTGTGTACGACCGGGTAAGCCATCTGACCCTGAGGCCACCCTACCCCATTCACTCACTCTGCTCACCTGGGCTAAGATCCCAGACCCCAAGGACAAAGAGAGGGGTCATGGACTCCCACAGACAAAAAGTGCAGAGGAGTATTGGGCACCTGCCTGGCAGTCACTTGTGCCATCCCCACACACCCACTGGGGATGGGGATAGAGGAGGCTGTGTTCCTGAGATGGCTGTGTCCCAGGGTGAAGGGATGAGTCAGCTTTGCTCAGCTTGATGGATGAGGGTGGGGCAGGCAGGGATGAGATGGGGCTTGAATGACAAGTGGGAGATTTTAGGGTAGTAAAGGGAAGGGTTCCATGCCTCCCTGACTACCTGTTCCCATCCCCAGCAAAGAGCCACCGTGGTTCCAGTGCTTGCTGGTGTGGGCCCCCTGGATCTCCACAGCCTCAGGCCCAACCCTGAGGAGGTAAGTGGGGGGACACTGGGGAACCAGACTCAGACTTTCCCAATAGGGGGAGGCTACAGCAGGCAGTCCTTTGGACACCCTCTGTCTGCCTCCTGCCTACAGGTGGATGAGGTGTTTGTGCTGCCCCTGGCTCACCTGCTGCAGACTCAGAATCAGGGCTATACCCACTTCTGCCGAGGTGGCCACTTCAGCTACACACTTCCTGTCTTCCTGCATGGACCACACCGGGTGTGGGGGCTCACAGCTGTCATCACTGAGTTCACTCTACAGCTGCTGGCACCTAGTACCTACCAGTCCGTCTTGGCGATCCCTGAGCTGCCTAGGGGCTGAGGACCTGCCTTCACCCTGCTGGGCCAGGCCCACTCAAAGACTGAAGAAAGGACCTTGTGTTCATTGCAGCATTATTCACAATAGTCAAGAGGGGGAAGCAGCCTGACTGTCCATTGACAGAAAATGTAGTGTACACACACATGGAATGCTATACAGCATTAAAAAGGAGATTCTGTCATCTGTGACAACCTGGATAAACATGGAGGACATTATGCTAAGTGAAATAAACCAGGCACAGAAAGACAGACGCCACATGATCTCACTTTTATGTGGAATCTAAAACAGCTGAACTTAGAGAAAGAGTAGAATGCCTCAGCATCTGTAACTCAGTGGTTAGGATGCCAGCCACCTGCACTGAGGCTGGTGGGTTTGAACCCTGCCTGGGCTAGTAAACAACAATGACAACAACAAAAAAATAGCCGAGTGTTGTGTCGGGTGCCTGTAGTCCTAGCTACTTGGAAGGCTGAGGCAAGAGAATTGTGTAAGCCCAGGAATTGGAGGTTGCTGTGAGCTGTGACTTAACAGCACTCTACGAGGGCGATATAGTGAGACTCTGTCTCAAAAAAAAAAAAAAGTAGCTGGCTCAGCGCCTGTGGCTCAAAGGGCTAAGGCGCCAGCCACATACACCTGAGCTGGCGAGTTTGAATCCAGCCCAGGCCCGCCCACCAAACAACAGTGACGACTGCAACCAAAAAATGGCCAGGCATTGTGGCAGGCGCCTGTAGTCCCAGCTACTTGGGAGGCGGAGGCAGGAGACTCACTTGAGCCCAGGAATTGGAGGTTGCTGTGAGCTGTGATGCCACAGCACTCTATCCAGGGTGACAGCTTGAGGCTCTGTCTCAAAAAAAAAAAAAACGAAATAAGTCTCCAGAAGGAACCTTTACAAGGCACTACTTTCCAACTTCCCCAACTAGAAACCTTATAGCTTACCAACCATAATTAACACTTATTCAGGACCAAGTTTTTAATGTGTACATACAGCTCAAAACCTAACAGTAACCAGTCAAATTCACATTCAGTATGCTCTAGTTAAATGGTATTCTATAAAATAAAAACAAATGTTCATGCCTGTAGTCAGCTTTTTACTTCCAAATCAGTAGGCAACAGAATACTTTTAATGAAACTATAAAACTCAGGAAACAGATTTGGAGATCATCTTTTTTTTTTTTTTTCCCGTAGAGACAGAGTCTTACTTTATCACCCTCGGTAGAGTGCCGTGGTGTCACACAGCTCACAGCCACCTCCAACTCCTGGGCTTAGGCGATTCTCTTGCCTCCGCCTCCCGAGTAGCTGGGACTACAGGCGCCCACCACACGCCCGGCTATTTTTCTGTTTTGCAGTTTGGCCGAGGCCATCTTTGGTAAATGGGGCCAGCACCCTACTTGCTGAGCCATAGGTGCCGCCCTAGAGATTATCTTTAAGGAGATCTGGAGACAATACACTAAATGTGATGGCTTCTTTTTTTAATTTTTTTTTTTGTGGAGACAGAGTCTCACTCTATCGCCCTCGGTAGAACACTGTGGAGTCACAGCTCACAGTAAGCACATATCATGTGCCAGGAGAAGGTTGGGAACATGTTAATGTGGAGTATCTTCTTTGATCTGCACAGTGACTGTGTAAGGCAGAGACTATTGTCACCCCATTTGAGAAGTGAGAAAACTGTAGCTAAATAACTTACTAATAAGCAGAGGGCTAGTATTTGAACCTAGACCAACTGGCTCCAGAACCCATACTTTTTTAAATTTTTTTTGAGAGGGAGTCTCACTCCATAACCCTGGGTAGAGTGCTATGGCATCATCCTAACTCACAGCAACCTTAAACTCTTGAGCTCAAGTGAGTCTCTTTCCTTAGCCTTCTCAGGAAGGAGACTAAGGAAAGAGACTGGGAGGTGCCCGCCACAGCATTCAGCTAATTTTCCTATTTTTAGTAGAGATAGGGTCTCACTCTTGCTCAGGTCCTGAACTCCTCAGCTCAAGCCATCTACCCATCTTAGCCTCCCAGAATGCTAGCATTACAGGCATGAGCCACTGCACCCAGCCCAGAACCCATACTTTTTGTTGTTGTTGTTTTGAGACAGAGTCTCACTATGTCACCTTCAGTAGAGTGCTGTGGCATCACAGCTCACAGCAACCTCAAACTCTTGGGCCTAAGCGATTCTCTTGCCTCACTCTCCCTGTAGCTGGGACTACAGGTGCCCAACACAATGCCCAGCTATTTTTGTTGTTGTTGTTGTAGTCATTATTGTTTAGCAGAACTAGGCCAGGTTAAAACCCACTAGCCCTGGTGCATGTAGCCGGCGCCCTCACCACCGAGCTACGGGCACCGGGCTAGAACCCATACTTCTAACCACTACATGTAATGCCTCTCCAAAGTCACAACAGCCTTTAAAATGGAATCACCAGTCTGTATCTGCACGAAATTCTACAACCTTTGTTTTCAACCAGAAGGTGTTCCACACCCACAAAGTCTCAATGCTTTGACTTCAATAATGGCTAAACCCAGTATCTAGAAGGAACAAGTGGGGGATGAACAGCAGCGAGGGTAGAATGAGGCACAGAGGCAAAACAACAAAAAAACCCAACTAAGGCTCGGCGCCTGTGGCTCAGCAGGCTAAGGCGCCAGCCACGTACACCTGAGCTGGTGGGTTCGAATCCAGCCCAGGCCTGCCAAACAATGACGGCTGCAACCAAAAAAAAAAATGGCCGGGCGTTGTGTCGGACGCCCGTAGTCCCAGCTACTTGGGAGGTGGAGGCAGAAGACTCACTTGAGCCCAGGAATTGGAGGTTGCTGTGAGCTGTGCTGAGTTGCCACAGCACTCTATCCAGGATGACAGCTTGAGGCTCTGTCTCAAAAAAAAAAAACCCAACTAATAAAAAACCTACGGGAGGAAGGCAAGGCTCTTTAGGAAGAGGCTATGTGTGTGCTACCAGGTAGGAGGAAGACAGTTGGTAATGAGAGATAGCCTCTTCCATTCTCTAGGCACTGTACAATCCAGGGGTTCTAAAAGTTGCTTATCAACCCCTACCCACAACTCCACCCTCCCAGGTATTGTGGCCCTGGTCAGAAGAGAAACACCTGTAATTCTCTCAGCAAGGCAGCCATAGAAGTGCCGGAGAAGTGCCCGTGAGCAAGGAGGAAATACAGAGTAGTCAGTAGCTGATTCTATAGGAACAGGACATCCCTTTCTCTCTTCCTAGTTGAAAGAAAGCAAACAACCTCTATTCAAAAACATAGTTTCCCATGATTTTATGATTAGTTTAACAGACAGAGTATAGGGCAGAATAAAATTTCATTTGCACTTTAATGTCAATTCCCTTACAAAAACTAGTTTTCTGGCTCGGCGCCTGTGGCTCAATGGGCTAAGGTACCAGCCATGTACACCTGAGCTGGCAGGTTCGAATCCAGCCTGAGCCTGCCAAACAACAATGATGGCTGCAACCAAAAAATAGCCAGGCATTGTGGCGGGCGCCTGTAGTCCCAGCTACTCGGGAGGCTGAGGCAAGAGAATCGCCTAAGCCCAGGAATTGGAGGTTGCTGTGAGCTGTGATGCCATAGCACTCCATCTAGGGTGACAGCTTGAGGCTCTGTCTCAAAAAAAAAAAAATAAAAAAATAAAAAATAATAATAAT
>CAUYON010043169.1:0-24685 GCA_963573935.1 Arctocebus calabarensis | reverse complement strand
AGAGTGCTGTGGCATCACAGCTCACAGCAACCTCCAATTCCTGGGCTCAAGCGAGTCTCTTGCCTCTGCCTCCCAAGTAGCTGGGACTACAGGCGCCCACCACAACGCCTGGCCATTTTTTGGTTGCAGCCGTCATTGTTGTTTTGTTTGGCGGGCCCGGGGGCTGGATTCAAACCCGCCAGCTCAGGTGTATGTGGCTGGCACCTTAGCCCGTTGAGCCACAGGCGCCGAGCCAGGAAAAGGAAAATTTTTATGTTAGTAACAATAGGAAAGATAAAAGCAGTTACTTAACATACCACCTGCATTTTACAAATGAGGAAACTGAGGCCTACCTATCCTTGAGACCATAACAGTGGTTTGTTTCCACCCCACAGTCTCCTAGAAAGCAGCTAAGCATAGATTGTCAAATTCCCAGGCTTCGGAATCATCGTTCAGTGCTCCTTGTAACATATCACTGTAAAATACTTCTGCAAATGGGTATGGAAACATCAAAGGGAATGAATTTGTTTCTTTACTTTGTGCAAGAAGTTTGTTCTAGTCTATAAGAACCCTTCCACATGGGAATGGAATGAAAATGGTCTATTTTGGAAACCCTGTTTTACTCCAAGATGTCACCTCATTGTCTCAGGGTTATTAACCACTATGGGCTAGAGTCTGCTTCAACTGAGAGCCAGAGAGCATCTCAAATGTGAGAAATGCTCTTTTAAAATTACTGACTACTGTTGATGCATTTTATCCACTAGTTTTGTGTGAAGACTTTTGACATAACTTATGCCCACTGAAGAGCTGTGGCTACACCCAGCCTCTCGACCCAGAGTTTTCAGCCTGAGCCTGTTTTGCGAGTCCTTAGTAGCACTCTTTCTATAGTCATGACTCTTCTGAACACCATGACTTTTCTGAACCCTTAATGCACCAGATGACCCAGAGATGGTCAGAGGAGGAAATAAGGCACCAGGTGTGTACAGAGTAACAGGAAATTCGTAATTTATGAAGCAGGAGATTCATAAATCTGCAGAGGGAAAATTGGAATAGATGGAAATATATCAAAAAGAATCTAGACTGCCAAGGAATCTTGTCCAAAGTCCTGGGTTTTTAAAATCTGGAGCTCAAAGGAAATAAAACTCCAAGTCACCCCATAGTTACCGGTAGATCTGGGACCAGTAGTGGCATAAATGTTTTCATTGATTCTATTGATGCTTCTATTACTTCTAGGATGCATCTATTTTATTTAGTGGTTCTAAAATAATACTAATAAATAACAACACTTAGGACATTGATAACGATTCAATTTATTGAGTATCTGCTATGTGTAAGGCACAATGCTGGGTACTGTACACTATGCAAAGATGAACAAGACAGGGCTGTGGGCCTCAGGGCTGTGGCAGAGGCAGACACAGATGAGTAAGGATAATTCCAGGTGCCCCAGGAATATACCAGTGTGGAAGTCCAAAGCACAGTCCCTTCTGTCGCTGATGCTCTCTCTATTTAAACACAAAATAACATCATTCTTTCAATAACATGTATATTTTTGGATGATGCTCTGTGATTAGCACTGTCCTTTGTCCTAGGGGTCCAATGGTGAACAGATAGACACTATCCCTGTTTTCAGGGATGTACCTCCTAGTGGGAAAGGTAAACGATGAAATAATAATATAGATCACTTCGGAAAGTGCTAAATGTGTTATTGCACATAAAAGAGGGCGACGTAATAGTGAACGAGATGGAGTAGGAGACAGGCAACTTCAGCTGGGGTGTCAAGAGTACGAGGAAAAACCTCTCTGCAACGGTGGTGACCGACCTGAGCCTGGAGGATGTGAAGAACTCAGGCCTGGGGAGATCTGCAGGGTGACTGTTCTAGGACCAAAGAACAGCAGGTTCAAAGGCCTGAGCCAGGAATGAGTTTTGTCTTTTGAGATTAAAAAGAAAGCTGGTCTAATGAAGCATAGTAGAAAAGGGAAGGGGGAAGGGTAGAAGAAGTCAGGTAGAGAAAAGACCAGGTATCCTGAATGATTTATAGTGTGACCTATGAACAAGCACTTAGGAGTAACTCCACAGGCAGAAGTCAGAGAATGGGAAAGAATGGGACTTCTTAAGTCCTTTGGTCCAATGTCTCATTTTTAATAGGTGAGAAAATTGAATTTGTTAATCTATGAGATTCACTCTGTGGGAGTCCCAGATCTCATGGGTTGTTATTCCCAGTAAATAGTCCAGAAATGAGCTTAGCAACCTATTTGAGGCCTTTTCATAATTTCCTCCACCATGAAACAGACAGCAACATGGCATCCTATGCCCTTCTCTCTTTAGAAGGAGAAGAATCTCATTTCTCAGACTCATGCAAGACCACCTGCCTTGTGTCTGGTCACAGGCAGATCTGTCAGCCTGGAAAACAGAAATTGTTTGGCCCAAAGAAAGTTTGTATTTTGGAAACTAAACTGCTAGATACAGCAAACAGGACACCACAGCGGCACGTTACCCTGGAAGCACCTTCCCCAATCAGCATGTCCCTACAGCTGCCAGTTTGCTCTAAACAGCTGTGCGAGAATCAAGCATGAGCAAGGGCCTCAGCCATTTCCCCTTCCTCTGAACTCCTAAAAAACACAAAAACTCTCAGAGCTGAAAGAGAAGTAAGGAACATGCAGCAGGTGGTACCATCTGTGCCCGACTAATTCCAGCCAAAACAATCTGCTCCCTAGAGTTCCCAGTTGTGGAGAAGGGAAGAGAATCTGACAGCGGCGGAGCCAGGGGAGGGGTGTGGGAGGGCGAGTACCAAGGCTATTATTCCAACGTTCAGCCAGTGGGAGGAAGTAGATTACTGATGCCAGTGAACTATTATCTCTCTCCTCTTCTCTTTACAACCACGCTGGGAGATTCCTCCAAAGTCTCGCTAAGCTGGCAAGTATCAGACCCCACACCTGTGAGACAGATACGTAGGCATCATGGGAGTCTGTCACACTGAGATGGGAGGGACAAACACTCCACAACAAGACTGGAAAGCACAGCCCACCCCACCCCCATGAAAAAAAAGCAAGGGGGAGAGAGATTCTGTTTATTTTATTCTATTTTCCTAGCAACCGAATTCCCTCCCTCTCTCATGTTCACTCTTTGAAAATTATTCATGGTTTAAAATGGGCTTATATTCCTCATGCTTTCTCTGCACGTTGGCATTTTCTGAAATAAAATTCTTGCACTTGATGGACTTCCTTGTGAAGAGCAAATCTCCTCTGGCACACTAACAATCATGGAATGAATAAATGCAAGCAATTCAAACATAGATCAAATGGTCGGTAGTAATAATTTATCCTAAAGAAAGTAACAAGTAGGGCCCATCCTCTTCACAGATGGAGGAGACAGCTATGATTCCAGGTCACAGAAAGACCAATCTAGTTAAAAAAAAAAAAAAAAAAAAGGTTCTCCACTGCAAATTTCTACCAGCACCTTCATATAGTCATCTGCTAAATGCAAACACCTAGAAGGGGTGATATTTGACTATTAACGCCTATTTTCACCTTCACTTGGATTGCTTTATTAAGTCTATACCTGAGAGTTGAGCTCTGAGAAAGTAAATCACAGACAAGCTTGTTTTTATTTGGTGGAGAGAAATCATGTCTGAATTTCAGGTTCTGACCCAGAAAATGGGGGCCCTCATGGGTCCCTGAAAAAATAGGGAATAGAAGTACTCAGGAGAAAAAGGAAGGTAGAGGTGGAGGGAAACTGGGAAAGAAGGAGAGATGGTGTCTGACCCTAACTCATTGTCATGAATCGTGTTCTCCATCAAAATATATGCTAAATTCCTAACCTCGGATGCCTATGATATGACCTTATTTGGAAATAGCATCCTTGCAGGTATAATCGAGTTAAGATGAGGTCATTAGAGTGGACTCTGATTCAGTATGACTGATGTCCTTATTATTATAAAGAAGAGACTTTTTTGTTTGATTGAGACAGAGTCTCATATTGTCACTCTTGGTAGAGTGCCATGGCATCATGGCTCACAGCAACCTAAGTCTCTTGGTCTCAAGCAATCCCCTTTGCCACAGTCATCCAAGTAGCCAGGACTACAGGCACCTGCCACAGTGCCCAGCTATTTTTTTAGAAATGGGGTCATGCTCTTGCTCAGGCTGATCTAGAAGTCCTGAGCTCAAGCTATCCACCCGGCTCTCAGCCTCCCAGAGAAGAAGGGACATTTAGACATACAGGGAGAGGACAACGTGAAGACGAGCAAAAATTAGTGAGGTACCTACAAGCCAAGGAATGCCTGGGTGTGGTGGCTCACAGCTGTACTCCCAGCACTCTGGGAGGCTGAGGCAGGTGTATTGCTTGAACTCAGGAGTTCAAGACCAGCCTGACCAAGAGTAAGACCCTGTCTCAACTAAAAACAGAAAAATTAGCACGGTGTGGTGGCAGGTGCCTGTAGTCCCAGCTACTTGGGAAACTGAAGCAAGAGGATTGCTTGAGCCCAAAAGTTTGAAGTAGTTGTTAGCTATGATGCCATGGCACACTAGCCTGGGCAATAGAGTGAGACTCTGTCTAGATGGATGGATGGATGGATGGATGGATGGATGGATGGATGGATGGATGGATGGATAGATAGATAGATAGATAGATAGATAGATAGATAGATAGATAGATAGATAGATAAAAAAATAGAAAAACTATCCAGGAGTCATGGTAGGCAACTGTTTTGGAGGCTGGGGCAAGAGGATAGCTTGTTCCCTAAAATTTGAGGTTGCTGTTAGCTATTATAATGCCATAGCACCCTATCCAGGGCAACAGAGTGAGACTCTGTCTCAGAAAAAAAAAAACAACAAAGAATGCAAAGGATGGCCACCTGTCATCAGAAGCTAAAAGAAAGAAATGAGACAGATTCTTTCTCACCTCCCTCAAAAGGAACCATCCCTGCTGACACCTTGATTTTGAATTTTGAGCCTCCAGAACTGTGAGAGAATAGGTCTCTATTGTTTTCAGCCACTCAGTTTGTGATACTTCGTTTACTTTGTCACAGCATCCCAAGGAAACTAATACACTCCCAAAACAAACCCAGCTAGGCCTTCAGTATTCATTCTCTGGGTTGGGTCAAGAAATCAAGATTAATTTCTGATCTAACCATTCTCTTGGTGCCTGGGCTTTAACAGATGAAGCAAGTATCAACAGGAATATCCCTTTTGACTTTGAGATGCAAGTCATCAAGGAAAAGTCACCCTGCCTACTCTTTTCCCCAAAAGTCTTCTATAAGGTAATCTTTTTAATTCAGATAATTAAATTCTTGTTTCAAAGGGCACCAAAGTGCAAGCATTGTCATCTGATATCCTGTTCCACATGGCGTGCGTTCACAGGAGAAGCACCGAGGACATCAGACATGTGGCCACAGGTCTGTGGCACATGTCAGCACAGGGAAGAGGGAAATGAGAGAGGAAAACAGTGGAAACAGGGTCAGAGGGCAGGCCAGGAGAGTGGGAGAACCAGAATGCAGAGGAAAAGGGTGTTCTGTGGGAACGAAAATCTTGCCTCAGGTAGAGAATGTCAGAGAAAATAGAACATTTATGTTTAAGGGTTGTAGAAACCCAAGCAGATTCTTTGATTTTTTTAATAGAAACCAGGGACATGTACCCACTCCCAGCATTCACTACCTAGGTGTGACCAGAACCTTTTTCCTTCCAAGTCTCCTGAAATTGGCTAATAATTCCTGCCATGTACTTAGATCACTGAGATTTGGGAATGATTTGGGGAGTTCTGTGGGTAAAGCAAGATGAGAGTAAGTTAATCAGGGTGGGTTTTTTTTTTTTTTTTTTAGAGACAGAGTCTCACTTTATCGCCCTCAGTAGAGTGCCGTGGCTCACAGCTCACAGTAACCTCCAGCTCTTGGGCTTAGGCGATTCTCTTGCCTCCGCCTCCCCAGTAGCTAGGACTACAGGCGCCCACCACAACGCCCAGCTATTTTTCTGTTTGGCAGTTTGGCCAAGGCCGCGTTTGAACCCGCCACCTTCGGTATATGGGGCCGGCGCCCTACTCGCTGAGCCACAGGTGCCACCCCAGGGTGTGTTTTGGTGTGTTGCTCTGGCAGCCAGTGGCTTGACGCTGGGAAGGAGCAAGGCCAGGCACTGGGCTGAGCTCTCAGATGTGCCTGTGAGCTCTGTTCTGCCCCACTAGTCCGTGCCTGCCCCTGCCCAGCAACTCATGAGGGGCCACCAAAGGCACTGGCTGGAAATAGGGATGGTCCACTGAACATCTCTCTTCTCTTCACTAGTAAAACAAACTCAACCCTGTGTCTTCATCCATCCTTTACATTTTACTTCTAGAAGATGGTATATCATCTGGAA
This sequence comes from Arctocebus calabarensis, assembly GCA_963573935.1. Lineage (NCBI taxonomy): Eukaryota > Metazoa > Chordata > Mammalia > Primates > Lorisidae > Arctocebus > Arctocebus calabarensis. The sequence goes on along the minus strand of CAUYON010043169.1, from coordinate 18,368 downwards.
GCCTGATTTAATTTGCTTTTTCTCTATGCTTTGTGGTATTTTTTTATATGCCATTAGTCAGTTATTGCATGTTACTACCAATAACAGTCCCACCTAATGTATTTAATTTGCTTTGAAAACCATAGCACATCTTTACACATAGAAGAGGCAGCTTTTAATTCCATTGATGACTTCCTCCTTAAAAGCACTCTTTTAAATTCCTAACCGCATTCTTCTTGGTTTTCCTCCTTACCCACTGACCAAGATTTGCTTTTTCCACTCAACCTTTAAACAGTAGCGTTTGCCGGGGCCCCTCTGGGACACTCTACTGTCCTCATTCCAATCACTGACTTTTTCATCACCCACTGCTTCAATTCCAACCTATATACCAAGAATCAGAAAATGCAAAAGTGCATCACCCTCTTCAGACTTCTTCCTGAGCCTTAGACCCACACATCTGAATGAATACTGAGCGTCACTGTCAGGCGGCCTCAGAGGTACCCCGCACCTCACCTGTGTGCAGGGACAGAGCAGTAACCTCCCTCTCTCTCCTCACAAAGCCGGGTGGAAGTCACCTGGAGAGGCTCTCTGAGAGCACCCGCCGCATCCCTGAATGAGTTACCAAGTCTGTTAGTCACACTCCTTACTGTCTCTTCTTCTGTCCCTCTTCATGACCACTGTCATTCCCTTATTTCATGCAGGCCTCAAATCCCAAGAAATGCCCTGATATCCTTCTTAACCCATCACGTGGGTGCCAACCTCCTCCCCGGTGCCACCTTCTCTGACAGCAGGGGACGATGCAGTCACCGATGCCTGGTGGAGGGCCAACAGAGAGAAGGACACCTCCTTTACATTCTTTAAAGAGATTTCTAAATATTCTTCAGGTTTTTACCACTTTAGCATTATTTCATTACAGTTTTGACAACTGTTATGTTGACATATTTCCTTTAAAAAGGTTGAAATGAGTGCGCTCAAGAGAAACAACTGGTCTCCTCCTGACTCCACTATAACCTGTAGTTCTACTTGTGTTCTTATCACCTCCTACCTCACCCTACATTTCTACACTGGCCAACAGGGCTCTTTGGGTTCTTTTTCAAGTTCATGTCTATCTTCTACCTAAACCTCCTAAACTCATAAGCTTTTTAAAGGGAGGGACCATGCCATTTTGTAGTCCCACTGCCACCAAGCAGATAGATATTTAATAAATGTCCATTGAATTAAATGACTAGTACATATTTGTTCATAATAAAGCTGTACATGGAAAGCCATTCATGGTTTCCCAAGCATGCAGAGTATGCATTCCTTAGCTCGGCCCTGAGAGCGGTCGCGAGCCGGCTCCTCCTTGCAGCCTTTTCCTTTCTGCCTCACCACTCCTACCATGGCCTCTGCCTGGACACGCTCCCCTGGGTTTTCTTTTTGTCCTTCAGAATATGGCTCAAGGATCACCATCTCAAGACAATCTTCTCTAAAACCCTCATCTTAGAAATGTCTCTCTTTGGGTTTCTATAAGTATCCTGTGTGGGCCTCATAAATGCATTTATCCAAGGGTTGGTCTCCCAAAGATGACTCCGTGTGTGTGTGTGAGTGTGTGTGTATGAGAGAGAGAGAGAGAGACAGAGAGAGACAGAGACAGAGAAAGAGGGAGAGAGATTGTGAGCAAGCTGCCTCCGGCGCTCAGCACAAAGCCTGCCATCCTGGAGGAACTGAGAAAATGTGTAAGTCATCTAGAAAGAGGCCATCAAAAACATCTAGTTCCCCACCTAACCCAGTCATTAACCAAGTAGAAAGACAATTCAGTGACAACACAGAAATAGCATAGTGAGTAAAACAAAAATAAGAGACTGTGGAAGGACCCTGATACAAACCAGAAATTTATAACATAACACTCCTGAAAAGGTTTGAAAGCTATTTACAAGGCGCAAATTTTACCCACATAGATAAACAATTTTATTTCCCCAATAACCACTAAGGCGTCCATCTCCACAGTGTCATCCAATTACTGATTAAAAGGTAAAATTAGTGAGGCAGAACTCACCCCAGTCCAAATGGGGCGTATTCAAGGTAAACATGAATAAATAAGCCCTCTATCTAACACTGAATTCAGGCATAGCCTTTAAACTATTTTAGCAATGACTCAGATGAGGAACATGAACTATCTGAAAGAGGAAGAAGCCCAAAATAATCCAGGACACATTTTCTTCAACTTCTCTGGAGTTTTCAATTACCTCAGTTTCCTGACAGAGCTTTGCTTATGTCAGTAATTTACGGGAACAATCAGCAAGATAAGAGCAGGTTTGTGTGGGCCAGAGGTAAATTTGAGTCGACATGAGTAATATATCCTGCAGTGAAGGACAGTAGGAAGCCTGTGAAAAGGTACAATTTCTATTAGCATTTTTTAAATAAGGTGAAAGGCATATGCATCTACTATAGAGTGGATGATGGCCCTCTCTGTTCTTTCCCATGAGATATAACTTTCGTAAGTCCTAAGTGGCTTTTTATACAGGTTCTACCCTAGATGCTACATAAGTTCTGCATAGGAGATAAACTAAAAGATGGGCTATGTTTGTATCTAAAAGTTTTATGCCAGAACGCACTGTACATACCCTCTGTATTCAGAGGATGGTGAGTCATTGCAAGAGCAGATATTATCCTCGTTTTGGACAGTGTACAATTATTTAAATGAAGTTAAGACAAACAAATGGAAGGTCATAGATAGACGCAATAGCCCTTTTCGCCAAGAGGAGTTCTCTGTAAACTAAGATATATAAGTCAACTGAACTTTGTAAGTTGCAGACACAATTACAAAACTTTTTATCAGCCATTGTGATGTTGCCTGGGAAATTTTACCAGCCTGCTTTATCCCATAACATGAAGCCTACAGATCACAAAAGTCTCTTGCTGGGTTAATGGAGAACTTTGCATTTCCTTGTTCAGGACAGAGTGAGCGCTGACTGCAGTCTTTCCTTGAAAGTTGCTTCTCTTAATTCTCTCATGAAATTGCTAATATGGACCGACTGTCTCATAATCTTGCCTTCTTCTAAGTACAGTAAAACCAGAACATTTAAACTGAGGGTTCTGGCTCGGTGCCTATAACTCAGAGACAAGGGCACTAGCTTCATACACGGGAGCTGACAGGTCGGAACCCAGCCCAGGCCTGCCAAACAACTATAACTACAACCAAAAAATAGCTGGGCATGTGGCGGGCACCTGTAGTCTCCGCTACTCGGGAGGCTGAGACAAGAGAATTGCTTGAGGCCAAGAGTTGGAGGTTGCTGTGAACTATGACATCAGAGCATTCTACCCAGGATGACATAGTCAGACTCTGTCTCGAAAAATAAATTAATTAATAAAATAAAATAAATTAAAAAATGAGGGTTATGGTGTAGTCTCCTCGTCAGTCAGATAAGAGGTTCTGAAGGATGCTGAGTCTCCTTCCTAAAAAGTCTGATCCAGGGCAGGTTTTAGTTAGAGGAGTTTTGTGAGTTCTAGGGCAAAAGTGTAGACTTTCTAGTTTGTTTATTTCACTGACTCTCCTTTTCACTTCCTCCCACGACGGTCCTTTCTTTCTTCCCTTTTGGGTTTGAGGGACACTTACCTTCGATAACCTATTCCTATAGTTAGATCCACAGAGTTCTCGCAAAGGAACACAATCATTTCAGTACTTAGAAATTTTCCAGCATGTAATTTTTCAGGGGCCTACATAGCCTCAATTTCCATCCTCAAAGAGACCCTTTGTTTCCTGGTGGGCGTTAGCCTAGGATTGCTCAAAGAGGAAGGAATGCTTGACAATTATCAGTCCAAAGAGGGACCTCAGGGCCTGAGAAATGAGGAGGTTGGTCTGTGGCTGTGCAGCAGTTCTGCTGCCCTAAATAGATAATCCCTGGTGGTAATGGACTCGGCATAAGGATGAACCTTTGTAACTTAACAAAGCAGCCATGCACTGCTCACCATCTGAACCCTCCATTAGCCTTTTTTGCATATTTTAAAGACAGACTTTTAAATTATGAGAACTTTGCCTGTTAGATCCATTGGCCCGTATAGAAAACCTGTTATATAATGCAAGAGCCTGAGGAGGGGCACTGCTAGAGATAAAAGCTGATGATCCCAATAGCAGGAAAAGGTTTTCATTTCATGATTATTGTTTTACTTCAGCTAATTTTAATTCTGATGAATAGTAGGTTTTCTTTGGTACTTCTTGTTCCTTGAGTTTTTTTTTTTTTTCAGTTATATTGTTCAGCCAAGTATTTCTTAAGCCTCTGTGAAAACAACACTATGATAGCCTATGTAAACAAACATTTCTATGAAAATTGGCTTGAAAAATATATACATGGATAGCAACCTGAAAGACCATTCCTATTGTAAAAATGAAAAATATAATAGATAGATGGATAGACTACTAAAACCAAATGTTAGTGAAAATGCATTAGAATCATGTTAACTCTTACCATCCTGTTTAGTTACCTCCTGTCCTCTGATGATCTAAATAGATGGTATGTTTGGCTATATTCTATCCTCACATGGTAGGATACATATTCACTCACACTGTTCCAAAAAGGTAATTTTTGAACACATATTTGCTGATTGCCAGTAAGTGCCAGTCATTGTGCTAGACAACAGGAACAGATGTAGCATCACATGTGGAAATTCACACACAAGCAGATGATGACGGGAGCACAGAGGGGAAGGAGCTTGTGCTGTTGTAAGAGATCTCTGCTAGGGACCTGGGGACGCCTTCAGAGAAGAGGAACTATTTGAGTTGGGTATGGAAGACACACAGAATTTTGATTATCAAGTTAAGAAGAGAGGGCAATGTTCATAGACAGTAAATGTGAAAAATTGGGCTTGCTGAGGGAGTGATGAGCTCACAGTCTTCCTTGAGGTTTTAGTTCTCAACTTCTTTGAATAGGATCAAAGAGAAATTTTAATGAATAAAACTATGTCTTTTGTAGCAACTTGGATGGAATCGGAGGCTGTTAACCTAAGTGAAGTATCTCACGAATAGAAAAACAAATACCTCCTATACTCACTAATAATTGGGAACTAAATCATGGGCACACATTGGCACAAAGAGATGTAAAGAACATTGCAAACCAAAAAAGTGGGGAGGGCAGACAGAGAGTGAGGGATTAAAGACTTACCTATAGGGGATGATGAACACTATTCTGGTGCCTAGCACATTGAAAGCCCTGACTTAAACATTGTACAAGGTATCCAACATTTGTAACCCTTAATTTTTTAAGTAAAAAAAAGTTTTATATTTAAATCATTTAAAAAATCCGTACTATGATAGATTAAATTATATCTACCCTCACTGGCATTAGTTATCTATTTCTTGAATTGCTAATTGAGAACTAAGATCAAGTAGCAATATTTAGGCGTGACCTATGCTGCTAATGAGCAAGCTGTTTGCCTTATAGGGGGAAGAAGAAAGAAAACCACTTCAGGTCATCTTCTGCCCAATATAGGTAAATATGGCTGGAACATAGCATAGCAGTGAAGCAAGTGTCGGATTGATAGGTCATCTCCACTTACACAACGACCTTTCACCTAAAAAAAAACACCTTCTACTGACTTCCAGATGTGGACACATGATGACGCATGGCCATTAGTAAGCAGTTACAGCTGAAATTTTATTTCCCAGAAGTGAAGAATAAATGAATGACTTTATAGGGACATCATCTCATTATTGCAAATAAGATGAGAGAAATTTGAGGGAATAATTGAGCATTTTAAAGAACTCCTTGTACTATCTGCCCTGCCTGAAAATGGTATTTCAAAGTTAGCCTTTCTAACAGGAAATAAAATAGCTTGACAAAAGGAACCACAACTCTATATCTAAACTGGCAGCATATTTGTATGGTGTGGAGTGATACATATGTTTACCGCCCTTTACTCGTTAAACTGTATTTCATTATCATCTCCTTATTTCCACTTCTAATTCTAGCAGAACTATTTCCTATAAACAGGTCAACTCTCTGGCAGTTTTGAGCATAAGAATTCTTTTTAAATGCCTGATCCCAACTTTATTAAACAGTGTTTTCCCTCATTCTTAATTGCAGCCCCTCAGGCACACACTTAACAGATCCATTGCCATAAATGGGGAAAAAATAAATTTACCACCAATTCCAACTACATCATGTGTATGGATGTTTATACCATCTGTGGCTTAAAAACTACCGGCTTGTATTAGAAATATCTATTTTATGTTATCATAGTGGAATGACCCTACGGAGTTGATCATTATAATACTCTCAGTAATACAATACTACAGAATCCTCCCAAATCACCACTGCTACTTTTTAATCAAATTTATTTTATGTTAAAATCACTACAAGGTGTTGATTTTAAAGCACAGATATTTTTCATAGTTCTTTGTGTTACTTTGTTGTGTAGTAGCTACCCTTTCATGAGAGTGTAATATTCTTTCTTATCAGTTTAGAGCCTTTGAGGCTCCATAGGCATGGTGATGTTTCATAGTACTGAATCCCAGAATATGGATACTTTTAGACAATGACAGTGGTATCAATCAAAAAACCATATCTAGATATCTCCTGCAATGTCCAAAGTCAAAGAAAAAGTATGACAATGTCATTGGTGTCTTCTCCTTCCTCCTCTTCTTCTCTTTCTTCCTCCTTCTCCTTCTTTTTCTTTTCTATTTTTCAGTATGTACTAAAAACGGACCCAACTATGCTTTTATGGTATTTTGCACCCAAATATACAATATTTTGGATGCATCAGGGTATATATGCATCCCAAAACTTCAGCTGGGAAAAAAGTTGAACACCTTTACATGAAGAAGGCCCCAGTATAGAAGCTTTTGAGAAAACCAGGCTGCATACAAGTAACAGGACATGAAAAGTAAGAGCTACCACTCAACTAAAAGCTCTGTGTTCTCAAAGTTAAGTCTGACAGGGAATATTCTAGGAATTAGAAATTCATACCCTAAAGAATTCTCTTACAGTCTAGTACCGATTAACATGCACCATCCAACTGTGTCACTTTTTTTATTAAAAGGTATTTTTATGTAAGAAGTAATTATCTGTTTCTATTCTCCTTCCAAATTAAGGTGTACATTCTATTTCAGATTTTTTTTGAGATAGAATTTGGAGTAGTAAAGATAGACTAATGTTCTTACAGGTGTCAGAGAATTAGTGTTTTGAGGAAAAAGTGAGTTTATGGTGAATGTTTAAGGAGAAGTTCTTTGAAATTCCTCTTAGAACCAATCAGACTTTTACCAATGATTTTCAATTGGTGTGTCCTGGCACACGGTGTGCTGTGAGAGGATATATGCTGCAGAAATTTTTAAAGATTGTTGATTAAATTATTTTCAAAAGAAGTTCAAAGCACAGTAAGTACATTCTTTCTTTTAGTCTTTTTTTTTTTTTTTTTTTGCAGTTTTGGCTGGGTCCAGCCTTGAAACCCCCACCCCCAGGATATGGGGCCGGCGCCCTGCTCCTTGGGTCGCAGGCACTGCCCAACTCTTTTTTTTTTTTTTTTTTTATCAACGTAATTTAAGTGTGCTGCAGAAGTTAGCTATAGGTTCAAGTGTGGTGCCGTGAGGGTGTTATTGAATAATTAATATAGCATGATAATTTTCAAGTTGAAACTTCCTAAGTTCATGTACAATATATTGTGAACATTTACATAAACTTAAGTTGTACAACATTAAAAGTTAATTTCTTAAATTTATAAAAATCCTTAATATTTGAGAAGACATCAGAAAATAAAAATGTTTAAATTAAATCTAAAAAAGCAAAAAGGTTGAGAAACACTGCTTTAAACCAAGGCCTAAAGTTTAAAAAAAGAGAGAAGGAGAAAAGAAACTTGAATTTCTCCTCAATTTTAAGGGGAAAGAGAGGAAGAGGTAGAGAAATGGGCAGATACAACACAGTAGAGCCCCAGGATACAGCAATGGCTGCAGGTGACCTCTGTGGTTAGTGAAGAGGTCAGTGGTCTGGAGTCAGTGGCCTAGAACGAGGTTCTCAGATGATGAAAGAAATATAGGCCCCTTCTATTATGTTAAAATTTGAGCAAAATTTGCCAAAACAGGGTTTATATAAATTTTAATATTTAAAAATTGCTCACATTTAACAAATTAAGGACTTTAACACACATATAATATGACAGTACTATGATCTCATTTGGTAATTTTTTTTTTTTTGTGGTTTTTGGCCGGGGCTGGGCCTGAACCCACCACCTCTGGCATATGGGGTCAGCACCCCACTCCTTTGAGCCACAGGAGCCACCCTATTGGGTAAATTTTTCAAACGCTTAAATTTAAGGAAGCAAAAGGAACAATGTGCATCGATAAGCTTTGGCCAATGATGATTCACTCCCTGGGGTGGGGTTTGTCCCATTTAAACCATATGGCTGGGTATAGGGGTGAGAAGTTTTCCCATAGAAATTTGGGCTCCTGTGAGGAGAAGGGGTAACGAATACTGAAGAGGCAATCACAGATTCACGTTATTATACTTAGGATAGAAACATTTCTCAAGTTAGCTCATTCCAAGAAGGAAGCATTAAAACGTATAGTATCCCAGCTTCCAGAAATAGCAGCTATAACCTGAGAAGAGGCGTTTTTCCCACAGTGTGATGCCAGGAGTACATTTATGGTAAGTAATGGTTCTCATTATAGGATACCTATGTTGCACAGGATTCCTGAGTGGGAAGTCCCACCATAATGAGTTAGGTTACAGGGTCTATGAAATTTCTGGTATTCTTCTCTCACCTAAAGCTTTGGTTTATACTGGAAAGCAAGTGAGTGAAAGTAGGGATTTGTTCCTTTAATTTATAAATTTAAAATAGCATTGTCAAACTTCATATTTAACTCTTATAGATAGCAGATGCGTTATATTCTGGTTCATAATTAATTGAAACCATCAAAAAGCTTTTCCATGGTTGAGAATTGCTACTCTAATATCAAAACTCTCTGGGCCTGGACAGGTTGTGGCATTCTCAAACATTCTTTTCTCAGTCATGGAACTTCAAAAACTGTTTAAGGGTTCTCTTAAGAGTAAAAATATCCCAAACTGAAAAGAGATTCTTCCCAAAACATGGCGAAAAAGAGCACAGATTTTAGAGTAGGTCAGAGGGACATGATTTAAATTCAAGGTTAATTCTAATTTATGTTCAAATTTGAGCAGTTTTGGCCTCCTTAGGCCTTAGTATCCCCATCTATAAATTGATAAAAATATCCACTTCTAGGTTGATGGTGCATGAATTAAATAGCATATTGTATGTATGTAATAGACATGCACTAAGTAAATAGGAACTCCTTATTCCTATTTGGGGGTCTAAGTATTTCACAAACTAGCTACATTTTTAGCAGTAACTCCCTGTGAAAAATTACTTCATATTTGAGGTAACAGAGACTGCTATTTTCCTCCCCAAGAGCTATTTCTTATTTCCTTCTATGATCAGAATTTTGGCATTGTTTAAGCAGGGAATAGCAGGGAGCTAACTTAGAGATACTTCAGAAAAGGCGGTGTTCCCTTCCACTCCAGGTGGAGGAACTGTGACGGGTCCAAGCCAATTCCAGGGGGTGGTAATTCTAGTCATCAGATGTCAGTGGAATGGGGTGAACACATGACCTTTTCTACCTAACAAAAGAAAAGGGAAAGCTTACTGAAGAACCTCTTGGGAAAAATTCCTCACTGGTAAAAAGGAGAAGCATGTGTGAAGAAACTCTCCATAACCTCTGTTTCCTACCTTTGAAATAAGTTCTGGGAATACAAGACTTTTGGGTGTGAAGCATCCACCTGGCAACTATGAAATACTCAGGAAGCAAGGACAAAGGATGCCAGGAGCCCACATCCTTGATGGTATTGTTTGTGTACCTCAGTTTGAAACTATCTTCCCCCAGACTTGCTGTCATGTCACCTCATTCAACCTTACTCTTGAAGCTACTTTTAGTTAGTTATTCTGTTACTTGCAGCCAAAAGTATCCTAAATGGCTCAAAGGCTTTGCCAATTTTGAACTAAACATTTCACACTCATTTAGATTGCAACAAAATTTTTAAATCATTGAGGCACTAAGGGTACTTTTTTGGTACTGGACACATACAGAATTTTATGCCTTTAGATCATCCATATTTATTTACACCTGTATTTAAATAAGCACTTATTGAAAGCCTCCAACATGCAAGACACTGGGATAAGCATCGTGGGGAGAAAGAGAAAGCTACAAAAATGAATGAAACCTGAATTCTGTCCTAAAGGAAACTTATAGCACAGTTGGATAGACAAGAAACAATAAAACAAAAACAATATCCATAGTTTGGGCCTTAAAAGGAAACTGGGATCCACCTCTATAAAATCACTAACATGTGCACCTATCACATTTTACATTTTATTTTTATATGCCCAGGAACTTGAGCTAAAAGTATAATAAAAAAAAAAAAAAGAATGAGCTAGTAGGATAAAATAAAAGAGAGGGGCTGAATCACACTCTCACACTCTACTAATTAGTTGGAATATAGGGGCAAATGTGATTGATGCCTTAGCTTGGGTCCTCTGGAAGAAAGACAATGAGATAGGCAGTTTGCATTACCTGGCTCCTTTTCAGCTTAGGAATTTGGAAAGCCAACATTGAATTGGATTTCTAGGTCCTCTTGCTTTAGTACAGTATAATAAATAAGACTCTGGCAATTTGTGTTAGATTCTTGCACTGGGTCAGCAATTACTATGTGTCAGAGTGTTTTAAAATGACAATGCTCTATATAACACTCCAAATAGCTTTTCATATGTAGAAATATGATATACTTTGTTCTTTGGTGTTTAAAGCTTAACAGGGTAAAAAAAATGACTCTTTATCATCTACAAAATAACTAGAGTAAACCCATGACAATTCCCCAAAGTGGAATAAAATCTAGCATCAAAATAAAGCAGTAATAGTGGATAAAGATTACAAACTTGGGAGCCTGATATATGTGAGTGCAAATCCCACTTTTACTATTTTTGTCTGCATGACTTTGGGAAAGTTATTTTACCGCTTGGAGCCTCAGTTTTTTCCTTCATAAAATGGAGTAATAGCACTTCACTTACTGGGTCGTTACCAAGATAAGTGACAGGATACATGCAGACGGTAGCTGGCCTTGACATGTATACACAATTAATGTTATTCCTCTTCCTGTATGTTGGTTTTGGTCTTGGAAATATTTTAAATTTTCATTAGCATAGCCAACTCATAAATACACAGTAGCAACAGCACAAATAATATAAAGTGGCAGATAATCCCAGACTTCCTTATTTTTCAGATTTGAGTACTTATCTGTAATTACATTTGATTAGGGATAAATTTTAAGAAAATTCACAAGACTTCAACAAATTTACTTAAAACCAATTGGGATTAGCTAGAACACTCATTTATTCAATTTTATGGAATGACATTAAGAAACCAGGATGAAGTGGGTACATATTATGTGTCTGGTGTTTTACAAAGAAGAGATGCAGGTGGGGATTCTTTGCAAAAAAGAAAAAGGGATCCTCACTTTCTGCAAAGAGCTTGTACAATTTGTACTTTCTCCCTTTCTCTCTCCACTGTTTTCCTCTTGTATTTTATGATCCACATTCTTCCAAAGAGGGAAAGTTAAGGGTGGTTGGGTTTGCAGAGACAGCTATTTTTACCCTTCGGATTCCTGCGATACTGTACTTCATGGATGATTCAACAGGTCAGCTCACGGTATGACCGGTTGTCATAGAGAGTGGGATGTTAGTCAAGGGATCTCAGGGAAAGGGAGGGATGCAGTGTGAGAGAAGGGGGGAACCTAAGATAGAAAACAGTGAGGCAACTGCATTGAGGGGGTGTAGGGGAGTCACATTGAAGCAGGGGAAATTTTAGGGAGACATTGAGAAGACTAAAGATTTCTCAGAAGTTGTCTGTGTGATATGTGTTGTGAAACCCCTGTTTTGCTTCTTTACTTATAGTAAATATCTTCATTATTCTTTGAGACCCTGTAGCCAGACTGGAGTTTCCCTGACTAGGGACACTGCATGGGGACCAGTCTGAGGAGGAGGGGCTACAACTCACCAAAGTGGTTAGAAAAATAGAAGCAATATATAAGGAAAGACAATATTAGTAGACCAGGCCCCAATCCCCAACCCCATCACTTTCTGCCTGCTCCCTATTTGAACCCTTGCTATTGCTTCCAAGAGTGTCATTGTGAAAAAATATAGACCTTTTAAAGGAAACGTTGGGCACAGAAATAAAGGGGAAATTTTGAAAAGTATAAATTTTTAAAAAAAGTAAAGTAAATGTAGCAGAGAGGATTAGCTAGTGGTTAATACTGCAGGCATCTTAGAGTGCCATTTGGTATTCCTCTCAGAAATTTCTCACTCGAACATTAGAAAAAGAAAAAATAAAGAAGGAGACAGGGAAAGAGAGAAAAAGAGGGGAAGAAAGAGAGAAGGAAGGAGGGAGAGAGAGAGAGAGAGAGAGAGAGAGAGAGAGAGCAAAGAAAGGAAGGAAAAAAGAAAGAAGGAAGAAAGAAAGAAAGAAAGAAAGGCAATCTTATAAAAATCACTCTGACAAAATCAAGAGTCTTCCAATGATTCATTTGCATATGCGTGAATTGGTTGAATCAAACACCTGCCTTGAAGCACAGATTAGAGAACATCTGATGATGGGGATTTAATTAGGAGAAACTAGTAGCCGCTTTGCCAGAATCTTGGGAAGGTGGACCGAGTTGGGCAAAGCACTTAAGGCAAAGAGAGAGCTGGAGGTTGAAGAGAGAAGTACATAGAGGCACAAGAAGGGATGAGAAATCATGAAAAATATTAAGTTCCAGCCTTCCTAATTCCTTATCAAGAGACCATTTGATAACTCTGTGCTTCTTAAAATTCAATGTGTATTAAAAACTACATGGGAAGCTCAGCAAAAGCACATCTTCTTAGTCATGATGCCTCTCAATCCTGATTTAGTAGGTCTGGGGTAGGACCCAGAGAGATGCATTTTTCTCGGACTCTAGGTGATTCTGAACCCAATGTTTCTTGGACACGTTGAGAAACAGTGGAATGTGCTATATGGGGGCAGCTGATGTATCAGTCTTGATATATACAAAGACCTGACAATTAAGTTTGCAAACTCATCCTAGAAAAAGTGGTACATACCTCACTGTTGAGCATCATTTTGGTCCCCTTTGAAGTGTTCCTCCTGGGAAGCCATGTACCAATGTCAGTGCCTAGTGAACCCTTTGAAGTAGTTTTGGAGCTCTTTTTCTAGAATAGCCATCAAATCTGTCATCATATTATCCCTGATGTCCTGAATGTCATCAAAATGTCTTCCTTTCAAAATTTCCTTTATCTTTAGATAAAGAAAAATGTCATCAGGGGCCATATTAGGTGGGTAGGGAGGAGGTCCAATACAGTAAGTTGTTTACTGGATAAAAACTCCCTCCCAGACAGTGACATGGCTCTTACATGTATTGTCATGATGTAAGAGTCATAAATTGTTGATCAAGATTTTCAGTTAAGATTTTCCTGTTTCTCAATTGGCATTCACTCAGTTTGCTCACAGTCACAGTCAGCTGATTTTGCTGCACAATTTCATGAAATTTTGTTGTGTTTTTTTTTCAGTTCTGCTCATTACCGGCTGCCCTGACCTTTCTTTATCAATGGCATGTTCTTTCCCCTAGAAAAATATTTAATCCATTTGACCACTGCCATTTTCTTCATGGCATTATCCCCATAAACTTAGACTAGCATGTCTTGGATTTCAGTTCCATTGTTGCCACATTTAACAAGAAATTTATGAATCATTTGTTGCTCTGATTCAAGCTCCAACATTCTCATGACAGCACACAAAAATGTGCAACAACCCCTGGGCACAGTGTCTCAGCACCTGACCAGCACCTGACTGGGCACTGTGTCCTCAGCACTGTTGGACACTGAGGCAGGAAGATTTGCTTGAGCTCAGAAGTTCGAGACTTGTCTGAGCAAGAGCAACACCCCATCTCCACAAAAAATAAAAAAACAGCCGAATGTCGTGGTGCACACCTATAGTCCCGGCAGCCCAGGAGGCTGAGATTGCAGTACGATGATGGCACTACACTCTGCTCAGGGCACAGGGTAAAACTCTGTCTCAAAAAGAAAAATGCAACAACAAAAATGAATGCCACTCAGCAAGACACCACGACCCATCAACATGAACACCACTGTGAGACACTGATATATCATGGTTATGAAACATTACTAAGTTGTTTGTACATTGCTACCAATGTAAGTGCATGGTGGCAAGTTCACGAAATTAATTGTCTGACATTGTATATGTCCCGTAGGAGATGATACTGGGCTTGTTAGACTGGATGCAGCCAAATAGGAATCAGCCCTCTTCCATTACCATTCTGTAAAGAGGTCTACAATTTTGGTCTATGCATTTTGGACAACATGGCTCTGATTTAAAATGTTGGTTCTGACTCAGATTCAGGTTCAAGCAGCTCATTAGGAAATGAACTGAAGAGGAAAATAGGGTTGCAGTGCACCGACAGCACATTATATATTATGTGCAGCAAGTACTAATAACATTTGGCATGTTATAGTACTAGTAGTAGTTCTCAACCAGTATATCACAACATCCTTTGATTGTGTCACACCAAATTCACATCAATGGGTCACTTTTATTTTTGCAACAATGGATGAGTTTGCTGATGCTTTTGTCATATTTTTCAGAAGGACTATTGAGCAGGGTAGGTTACATATTGCAGTGCAGAGTACTAGGTGTACTAGGTAAGCACTAGATAAAGTTTAAATAGTAGCATGAGAGCAACTTGGAGTCTCTGAAAGTTGCATATTTTCTGAAACACTCAAGGACCATGTCTTAGAAATATTTAAAAGAGTCCTGAAAGGACATCTAGCAATTCTAGACAAGTAGCCATGTGGCGCTGATAGGCTATTAGGTGACATAATTTCAAATGCAAAGGAATCTCTCTGACTTAGCCACCATAGTCTGCCATCCAAAAAATATCTTGGAAGACCAAAATTCTGAGAACCATTGACTGCAGTGGGATTTGGTGTTAAGGAGCTGCCATGTCTTACTAGAGTATTGAGCAGAGCAGATTCAGCTTACAGGCAGCAGAATCTGATGATCGGGCTGGGAAAGGGAACAAAGGACAGAATGGACACAGCAGGGCCAAGAGGATGAAGGGATAACACCACAGACCATCCATGAACTCAGAAGGACTCGGATGCTTAGGATTCTGATGGGTGAGATGAGACAGAACATCAGAAGTTTCTAAGAGGTGTTGATATTCATAACCACATAGCTAGTTTAAATCAGATTCTCTGAAATAGACTGAAGGTGGTGTGGAGGTTCAGTGGGATATGGTCACAGAAGACAGAGCTGTAGGGAAGTGAGGATGGTGAATTTGGCAGAGGGAGACGTGGGCCTGCAGTTTGACTGCGTTTGAGGGCACAGCTGATTCTACAAGGGTTGCTGGGGTGGTCATTTAGAGTTGTCCCTGTAAGAGGCAAAGGAGCTGATTCTTTGTAGACCCCTATTAGTCAGTGTGGCTTTGACATTGTAAAGAGCTAGCCTTGGGCCAAGCAGCACTCAGGGAGGGACACAGCTGTGAGCCTTAGCAGCTGGTTTTCTCAGCAGGTGGGGGATCGTTATATCAACCTAAAACAGGGGCTGTGTGCAAAGCACTATAGTTTTTACTGAAGTAATATTATTCAGGGCATAGTTAGGGCAGGTTGAGCAGGGGGGTTGGGGCAGGACTAGTGGAAAGTGGTAAAGAAAGACTGATCTTTTCCTCTTACAGGAATTGATTGGCAGAAGCTAAGTTGCCATTGCCCTAAAGAAACAGCTGACTTTGAATGAGATTCCATTCCCAAAAGGAAAGACTATCTCAAGAATTAAAATAAAGTCTTATCCTAAAAAACTGGAAATTGCACTGATGTCCTAATCAGCGGGGTAAGGCAGCAGTTTAATATTCATAAGCACAAACATCAGCACGTGCAACGCAAAAGATCCTACATTTTCCAAGAACAAGGAAGAGAATAGGGGAAGTTATTCCACATCTAGTTATTCCAGTCTGGGTCTTTGCACGTTAAGTTACTTGCCACTTTCTTGGAGCAGATGAACTGATATTTTATTTGTATTTTACTATATTCATAATGGAAGGTAGCCCCAAACACTTAGTTCAGATTATTTAGAAGTTTATATTAGTTTTTTACCCCCATCAGAATAATCCATGCTTAAATCCTGGTTTTGAGATTTAGTCGTCTCTTGTTGCCCTTTTCTCCCTATCAATCTACTTTTGAAAACCATGTAGGTTCATTCATGAACTTTCTGTGAATTCAGTAATATTCGAATTTTGTAGTCAGAGCACAAGGGTAAATCTTGGATATACAATTCATTCTAATAGTCTTTGCTTGTCTGTCTTGAAAAAGTCATACTCATCAATGCCAATCCTGAGTTATCACACCAAGAATTTGTAATGCCAATTAACTCAAAATTTCCATCATGTGTGAAGATTTATGATTATTCCAGTGACGTCTTGACTTGCTAAAAAGCAAGCCCTGAGATTACTAACACAAGGTGTGTCTTGAAGGATGAAAGTAACTTCAGGAAAATGACTTTAGCTCATTCTTTCCTGTAATGATTATTTGAAAAAGAAACATTCTTTAATTGAAATTCAATTCATGCATTCATTTCCCTCATGTCATTTATATGATATATTTTATGCTCTTATTCTTTTAACAATTGGTAAGCAAATATTCAAAGTAACTCTGATGTACATCGGAAATCTTATCTTTATGTCAGTGTTCCTGTTAACCAGTGTTCCTGAAAAAAAAGAAAAAGAAAGAAACATACATAGCTTCTGTTAGAATAACTGTATCTTTCACAATGTAACAACAACAACAAAAAATTATTAGTTATGATTAATACAATGATCATTTGTATGGAAAAAATCATTTAAACATTTATTTAAATTACTTCAAGTATAAGTTGCTAGAATACTGAATGTGATATATGTATATGATTTCAATTTAATAATCTGCTCAGACTCTTCATCTGAAAAATGAAGTAAATAATAATCTAATTCAGAAGGACGTTTGAGGAATATTTACTTGACCAACTTCTCTAAAAGACAAGGCATTTTCTAAAAGAATAAATAATATCAAAAGAAGTAAACTGTGTCCCCATGGCTGAACTACAAAATTTAACAAAGGAAATGACATTTTACTCAAGCGAAAGGTTTTCTCATTATGAGGTTTGTTTTTCCCTATGTGGCCCCTCCATTTCAATCTTTATAGAAGCAGACACATGATAATTCCCACCTTTGGCAATGTATCTTCTTTATCCTCATCTAGGCCAAAATTCAAGTCCTTGTATGGAAGGAGGACTTGTTAATACCTCAGGTTGAATTCGGAAGAGAATCCCATGGCTACCTTACCCAGGAGAGATCTGCATTTGCTGACACTTCAGTGTGTCACTTCACTCATTCATTCATTCATTCATTCAATAAAAATAAACAGGTCAAATGCCTACTGCTTGCCAAGCACTAGGAATACCAGGAAGAATGTCATACTCCGTGTCTTCAAGAGGCATAGTTTGGTTCTTCAGCCCAGAACGTTCAATTTAACAAAAGCTGAAAAAGAAAATTATCATTATCCATTTATATTTTGGAGATAAGGAGGCTTGGAAAGATTAAATGATTTGACCAAGGTCAGAGGCAGTGCTCATGCTCAGGTCTGCGCAACTCCAAGCTCCATTCTTGCCTCATTGTCCCTTTCTGGCTGCTAGAGGAAGAGAGAGAGAGAGAGAGAGAGAACGCATTCTCACGCTTCGCACTCTAGCTGGAGTGCCATGGTGGGAACTGAAATATCAGTAAAGTACTCAATATTGAAATGCCACAACGTATATTCTACAATACTTTTCTTTTCTTTTTTGATTTCTATCTATTGCTTATATAAAAGATGCCTACTGTAGAGGATGCCAAGAGCCACACGACCTCTGAGCAAGATGATTTGCAGCTGAGAGGCGGGCCCTCGGCCAATTCATCAGCAAGTGCTCCTTGCAGAGAGAGAACCTGAGCCCATGGCGATCCTTGGGCACGTAGTCATTGTCTAATACTCCCCTCACCTGTCTTGTGCTGTCTCAATGGGCTACTGTGGGCTCGGCGCCTGTGGCTCAATGGGCTAAGGCGCCAGCCATGTACACCTGAGCTGGCGGGTTCGAATCCAGCCCAGGCCCGCCAATAAACAATGACGGCTGCAACCAAAAAATGGCCGGGGTGTTGTGGCGGGCACCTGTAGTCCCAGCTACTTGGGAGGCAGAGGCAAGAGACTTGCTTGAGCCCAGGAATTGGAGGTTGCTGTGAGCTGTGATGCCACAGCACTCTATCCAGGGTGATAGCTTGAGGCTCTGTCTCAAAAAAAAAAAAAAAAAG
>CAUYON010043167.1:0-23750 GCA_963573935.1 Arctocebus calabarensis | reverse complement strand
AAACCCCAGGGACTCAACTACAAAACTCTTAAAGTGATCACTTACTACTTTTGATTTAGATTACCCTTCCTTACAGAGATTCCCTTTATATTAAGCAATGTGAAATTGGTAGCTATAATAACAGTTTCCTTTGGGTGCAACTTCATGTAGAGGGCCAGAGGAGTGAATATCCAGCAGTTTGCTGCTATATCTTCTGCATCTAGAACTTCTAGTGTCTTCTGCTTTCCAAAGTCAATACAGAACATCTGTTGTGTTTCAAAGACAAGAACAAAGAAAAATATTTTCACACATACTTTTTTTTCCTGTTTATTATTCCCTGTTACTTTAAAGTCCCTACTTTTACAACCATGTGATCCAAGCATTGCCAAAATTTTTCAATGTTATGGTGATAATTTCCACAATCCTATAAATTTTCTGAAAATGCTTTAAGAAATAGCTAGTTGCTCAGTCCTTAAACAAGATTTAACTTAGAATGGGTACTTTGTTAGAGGATTTTGAAAATAAAAATTATTCACTTCCCTCAATTTTCTGTGGTTCAAAAATATTATAATTTTATAAGTATGTAAAGGCAGGAACTTCTCTTTACAATAAAACCTAGGAAACTGTTTGGAGCTCATATTTCAGTCTGTTATAGCATATTGCTTCAGCAGTAATATGAATAACTTATTAAACATCAATTAACTAGTTTATATCATTTTCCTACAAAATTTTTCAAATAAATTGAGTGCTATTTTACTTAAAAGTCATATTCCTATAACTTGTGATATTTCATTTTCTCTATCCAGAATGTTAACAATATCATTATTTTATACTGGTGTATATTTTATATCTATTTGTCTCTATGATTTGAGTCAAGGCAGGGAACATTTTTGCTAAGATGACTGTCAATTTGCTCCTACATGCTTCAAAACTGACCCAACTAGTATTCAATTACATAAAAGTTCAATGAAAAGAAAAATTTAATCCATTGTATCTTCTAGGGTAAGAGATACTCTTGGGGCTTTATATTCTCTTAAACTTAGAAATAAAATAGCTGTGTTACACAGAACATTTTAAAGATTTTTAAAACCCAGAAAAGACCACAAATGTTAAGGAGAGTCATTCAATTTCAGATAGAAAAGAAATAATACATGTATCTTGCTGATTTGCTCATTATAGCACCTAAACCTACAAAACATCCACGTTGCCGATAAGCTCTTGATACTGACAATGGTGTCCTTATTATTAAAATTTTCTTTGAATAGCTAAAAATGTTTGCATTGTTTCTCTACTAGTGATGTAATGCCAAGAAAGTGGTTTTCATTACCACTTTTATGAAAGGAGTGTAAAGCTGATTGTTACTAGAAGTAGCTGTGTTCCATTGAGTTATACCACTTGAGGTCCCTAAGAGTTAAACGTCTAAGGGTCACAAAAGCGTCAAAAGGATGATCCTGACAAAACAATGGACATGGGCAGCCTGTACCTTAGGCAAACTCTGGGATTCCATCCCTTTTGGTAGAGCATTTCCCAGAATTGGGACATTTTAATGTCAATATAAAAGGTAGGCAATTCTGTAACATGATCAAGAGTTTTACTCCAGACAATCAGCAGAAACATTGCAAATCCAATATCATTCCTGGGGCACACTGGCTTCAACCAATTGCTTCCTACCCTCACCCATTTTTCATAAAGAATAAATGGATTGTGAACCAAAACAGCTACATTTTTTTTCATGGCTCTTTCTCTAGATAACAATGATCATGAATACTAAACCTAAGATATTAACCATGGGACTAATTGTTTAAATACACAGTTCACATTTAATCTTCAAAACAATCCTATTGCATCCTAGGTTACCAGAACAATGCTTGGCACTACGTAGGTACTCAATAAACATTCAATAACAAATGTACCAGCCGGTGAAGGAGATATATAATCTGGACTTTACAGACAGAGACACCAGAGGATAAGAAAATGGAATAACTGGCCCATGTTCATATTAACCAGAAGCAGAGGCAGAATTCGAACAATTTTTGTCTACTTGATTGACTCAAAAGTTTATGCTTTGATCCTCCATAGGCGTAGTTTCACATAAATCCTTGAAGCCTCAGTTTATCATTGGCAAAATAAAGATATTTTATAAGTGAATTATATTTATATTTATTTATATTTTCTTATGTTTTATAAGAACTCTAAGGTTCTTTTCAAATTAAAGAAATTCCTAACCAACCTTTGGAAATTAACATGAAGCACAGACTTGGGAAGGCTGAGAGATGATACAGTTTTTACAACTTGGAAAAGGTGACAATTTTGTTGGATTTGTTGGTGTACAAAGTGAGTGTCAGGTCTTTCCTTCTCTAGATCTATACACTCTTGTACCCCCCCAGTGCTGAAATCCAAACAGCTTGGAAAATCCAAACTTTTAAAACTCATTTGCCTATAGAACCCCTCCTGACTTGAACTTGGCTGCAAATACCAATCTGAAGTGATGTGAGACTATTCCCAGTCTTTATTTATCATACTTGTGGACATTTATTTGCTTTAATGTCCAAATATTAATTTATTAGTCCATGAGATAATGTAGCTACTCCTTGGAGTGAGGGCGGTTAGAATGTTAGTACATTACACAATTTGTGCAATATCATTCTGCACTCCATAAAGTATAATTGTTTGGTTAAAGGGACTTTGGAATTCAGCATCTAGATTCTTAGTTAAGTGAATTTCCCGCTATAACATATAATGACCATGCATTTTAACCTCCATCATATGACTTGTAATACCTAGGATATTTCTGTTTTGAAATAGACATTTTGTGAAAATCATGCGCAGAGTTCCTCAAATATTATAGAAATAAATAATAGAAAAGTTATATGTCACAAGAGTGAAGTATGACTCGTAGGTTCCTGACTGCTTCCCAAAAAAGGTTTTCCTAGTTTATTCAAGGTACAGGACAGACTTCATAAAATAGTACTGTTAAAATTTCTATGTACCTCCTTTGAGGATCTGGAGACTGGCCAAGCATTCATTTTGATACTGCTGGAACTAATGCTGTACTTTGTAAAGTGGGTCACAGCATGCTCCTGAGATATCTTGGAGGCACTGAGGGTTTTGTTTAGGGTGATTGGAGAAGTTTTTTCTACACTGGCTGACTTCAATGGTCCCTTGACATTCTTCACAAGGGCATTCCTTCACACAGCAGTCAGGCTCCTAGGTGATTGTGAGTCTGTGCTGCTGGGTCCCAACATTGAACTTTTATCTTCATATGTCAATTATTTGTCTCCTTTGTTATTTGTTTTAATTAATAACACAGAAGTGCAGCAATTTCTGTACCTTTTTGATAAATGTATGCTATGGACTGAATTATTTTCTCTTCCCCCAAATTCTATATGTTGCAACCTTTTCCCAATGTGATGATATTTGAAGATAAAACTTTTGGAAGACAACTAGGTTTAGGTGAGGGTGGTGGCCTCATGTTGTAATTAGTCCCCTTATAAGTCAAGAAACAGCAGAGAGTTCAGAGAGTCTGTGTGTTTATTTTATTCTCTCTCTTTCTCAGCTAGTACATTGAACACAGGCTTTTAGCTTCCAGAGTTGAAAGAACAAAAGTTTGCATCATTTAAGTCACCTAGTCTATAGTTTTTTTATGGCAGCCTGAACTGATTAGACACAATATTTGTAGCATTGTAAATATCATATCACTAGAGTCATTGACAATGAGTGATGCTTGCATGGATTTTGAAGCAGGTACTTGCTTAACTATGTCCTTAACTATGGTTTAATAGCATATACTTCCTTACCTATAATAAGAAAACAACATGGCAGGGTTGAAAATGAACATGTTACTGGTGTGGAAATGCAAGAAAATTAATGGAGTGTTGGTAGTCTTCTACCTTGTGTTAGGCTATAGAAGAATGATTTCAACTTTCCTGTAAAAATGGATTCTTTCAAGTTTGTGATCTCTTTTGGGATACTCAATTAAAAGGCCAACTCCCTCTCTACTTCTTTTCCTATCTTTGTAGTTCCTAACATAGGAACTGGATAGACATTCCTAAGATAGACGTCTGGATTTGTTGCTCACTGTACCCTCATCTTCACTGAGGGATGGATCCTTGAATCTCATACGAGGAGATGGGTTCCCCCCTTTTTGTTACATCACTGAGTGCTTTGTATCAACTTGCTGCAAAATTCTATGGCAAGTGACCTTGCGCCTCTGCTCTCAGTATGGTTAAGGTCAGTTGTTGACTTGTTGCTCACTTGTTCCCACGTCAGTTTTCCCTAAGCCTTTGCACCTTCTATCTGGGGTCCATACACAGCCTCACACAATGATCCCATTGCAGACATATGACTCTCAATTTCATGAGAAGCTTCTTTGAGGGTACAAGCAGACCAAACTTCATTCTGTTTAATGTTTAGGGCACTAGTATCATCTTTACAAAGAGGTATGGAGAAAGAGGAAATAATTGACATGATCAGGCTAAGGCATATTTAAAAAATGGTTTGTTGATAGCCATACATAATCTTCATAATGCTAAAACATAACAGCAATTCAAGTGTAAGGAAATACTCAATGAACGTATAAAACCTAGGATGTTTATATGTACACTAAATAATAAGAACATTTTTCTTTTTACCAAATGGCTGTTACAACAACCCTCAAAACCAAAACATCAATATGTTTTGGTACCCTCTTATCAACTGTGTTTAATAAGCCTTAAGCAAGTCTGAAGAACCTAAAATAACCCTGATCTTTATAGCATTGCAAGCTGAAGTTTTTCAAATTTGAGTTACATGTTCTGCTGAATCAATTTGACCTGATATTCAGTTATGAATAAAACTTGACTAGAGTCTTTATAATACCTAGCTTATAAGTTTTCCCTAAATATGAAGGTAACAATAGTAATTGAAATTATGGGTAGGTTAGTGTGAGGCCACCTTCAGTGGTGTTTGTGCTCTATGGCAAGTGATTTCATGCCTCTGGTTTTCAGTATTTTTCTTGGCTTTCAATAATTTACTTGGTGTGTCTATGTTAAACTTCACATTCACGCTTTCAACAATGCTTTCAGTGATATTCATTTTCATGTCTCTTTAATCTGATTTTTGTCATTTTTGTCAAAAGTATAATAAAGAATAATCCCCACCAAAAAACGTTTGCCTGAATAAGAATATATTAGAGCTAAAATGAATTCGTAGATTTCTGAGTCTAGTCTTTGCAGATGAGGTAACTAAAACTGAGGTGTTAAATAACTAACTCATTGTCAATCAGATACTCAAAGAAACAATATTACAATGAGGTTTCTTAACTCTTGGTCCAATGTCATTGCTGTACAATCTTAAGGTCAATTTAAAAATTTCAAATTACAAATAATAATACTACGTTGGTTTTAGAAGGATATTCCTATGTTCTTAGATTTGAAAATTACTGTAGAGTGTGCCACTTCTCATAGTCATTGTATATTGATCATAAGTTATGGTTCAGACACCATGCAATGCATTGTCATAGATTATCACACTTACTTCTCAGAGCAACCCAGTTCTAGTATCATTGTTATTATTCTCTCTATTTGATAGATGGAGCATTAAGATATAGACAGGTAAAGTAATATACCTAAATTTGCTGCCACCTCATTTGTTTAATCCTACAAATATGACATTTTTAAATTATCTTTTCTTTTTTTACTACAATGCTTACAAAACAAACTTAGAACCACATTTATGACTCATTTTTAGTAAGTTAAACTATTTTCACTAATTGTTTTTCCATGCTAAACTCTTGGATTCATATTACTTCTTTCTCTTAACTTCCTACTGCTTCTTTTCCTGCCATTCTCTTATTTTAATCTATGTTATCTGGCTGTAAGGTATGTGTTTTTAGTTCTTTTTAGAACTAAGCAGGCACAAATGTCAACATAACAATAATTAAGTAAGGAAATTAACCAACCTAACGACACTATTCCAGAGCTCTAATGATACAGATTAATCATTCATGAATGTAGAGGATAACTAAGAAAGTCCAGCTTCATATATTGAAAAATCCCAAGTATGTATTATCACAAAGTTTTTAAAGGTGGAAAACATAAATAGGAGCTTATAGCAACCAGGTACTCCAGGGTCATTCATAGAGGTCCGTTCTAGTAGGTATGAGCTGAATGTTCACTGTCTCACAATGAATTAGTCAAATATCACTATCTGATGCCTTCTCTGAGTTTCGAACAAAGGATTCTTCTACTAGAAACCCAAGTAAAACAAACAAACAAACAAACAAACAACTAGTTAATGCAGGCTAAAAAAAAAACCAAAACACTAAAATTTCCTACTGTGCTACACAGAGAAAACTCTGTCAAATAAACATTATACATTATATTTTCACTTGTTTAGGATTTTATTTTTTTGTAGACGTGGTCTGAATTTCTGTTCTTAATAACCTCTAATTAGTGAAAAATAGTCTTGAAAATATAGAAGCAGGTTATATTATTAGACGAGTGCCACTATACCAGTATAATAAAGAGATTTATGTTTTATGAAAGACAAACAGTTTGTGATTAATTTTAATGGCATGTATAAATATTTATTTTGAGAAAGAATTAAGTTTCCAATATTTTATTTACCAAATTAATGCAAAAATCTATTTTTATTAACTGTTATTCTATTCAATTTTTCTTCTTGTTAAGATTCTATCTAAAATAATAAGGTGAATAAGAAATTATTCATGGTGAAATTAACCACTCCAGATTTCCAAAGGCAATGTTATTTTTCATTTGAGCAATTGACACATTATTAAAACTTCTGGATAGATTCAGAAATTCAACAGTATTCATCAGACAAAAATATTTGATTTGGTGTATGTTTGTTTAAATTGTCTAAAGTTGAAAGCAGAGGTAAGTACTACTTGTTTTAGGCCAAATTTTTATTTAAAAATTATCTATAAAGGACGATTCAACTCTATCTTTGAAAACAAATAATTTTCAGTTTGAATAATGATATGTTAATTAAAGTTGATTAAGTCAGACAACATTACATATTCGCGAGTGCTTCAGTATTAGTCAGGAGAGAAATGAATATGCTTTAGTATTCAAATGCCACCATCACGTTTAAATTCATTGCTGTGCTGTGGAGAGAGAAACAACAGAAGCAGCTGTCTGCTCCCTCCGCATTTAGCAGAGAATTCAATACCTCTCAGAGTAGGCAGGATTAGATACTCACTGTCACACAGAGTTGCCTAATTCTGTGCAGCAGACTTTTTTTTAACATTCCATTTTGGAATACTAAAAGGTTGAAATATGTAAAATATGCAAACATTTCCATTTGCAAGTCACAAAGAATATAGGCAATGCACAGGATCTATTTAGCATTACAGCCTTACTAGTTGAAGTCAGTCATTTCCTGAAGACACAATCTTTATTAATAACTGATGCAGAATTTACTAACAAAAATCAAGTTTCCAAGCATGGTGCTTGTATCTAACCAGTAAGAAAGTTTTCTAACCTTTCACTTTTACTAATTGGACACTCTGGCTTTTCTTATAGATTATGCCAGGAGACTACATTAGTCTTCTAGACAATGACTAAAAGCAGATCATGCAATCTGCTTTAGCAGTGCTAAAAATAGGAGCATGCTTAAAAATATTACATTGGAAATATCCTGACAGCCAAAACTTCAGGGCAATTTGGGAACTATTTTCAGCTTGATCCGATCTGAAGATTAGCCTTCTCACCAAAATGTTAAATTTTAGAAAAGTTTTCCCCAAAGCATAGCATGGGTCAGAATACCCAGAGGCAGCAAAGAGAAGGGCCCAGATAAACAAAAAAAAAGTCAGGTCATATTGGACGACTGGAAGTGCCCAATTTAAACACCCTTGTCCAACATAAATGTAATTTACAAAATAAAGAGCACACGGAATACAATTTTATTCCTAGTATTTGTCATCCTTTATTTATCTATTATTTAAAGGGAGATGAAAACAGCATTAGAAAGTACTGCTACAAGCCTAATATTGGATCTTTACCCTTAGAACTACGTGAAATACATCTCGAGGCATTTACGAGTGCTGGTTGGTCGGTCTTGGTAGCTTTGAAAACTTTATACCCAGGCTTAGCCTGACCGATGGTAAAGGGAAGGAAGAGAAAACGTGCCATTTTTCTTCTGAATATCACAGTTTCTTGGCAGCATGGTGATGGGTCTGAATAACCTTTCTTTTTTTAAGAACTTTTGTCTAGGCTTAGCCTGAGTGACGTCCCATTTTTCTTCTACCACAGTGACTTGGTGGTAGCTATTCTCTTGGCGCATGCACAGTGAATCTGAATCTCTCTACCTCCCGGAGCTACGTCTAGCAGGAATATTTGCTCTGTGCAATCAGCAGGTAGAAATTAAAGTACCTGGGTGAGCGTCCGCCGGCTGCTCATTCTATAGGAGCTGAGAGGGAACTGGCCTGCCCTCTTCTTGACCCCTGAGAGAGAGCGGGGCAAAGGGTGACATCAGCGTTCTCCTGGACACGATGGCAAGAAACAAATAAATGCAGAATGGAATTTTGCTTTTTTCTTAATTAGCTTCAAGTGTCTTAGGTATTACAGATAGCCATGTGATAAACGTATGACAGAAAAGAAAAATATTCGGAAATTTAGCAGAGGATAGCCTCAGCTGTTATTGATCTGATCAATTTTTCACCTGTAACCTTTGAGTACTATTGACACGTGGGGAAAAAAAATCCCTACAGAAGACATTTTTAGTGCCTTGAAGTGTACGAAGATGGGCAACATTAACCATTTGAAGACTTATAATTTTTCATGGTTAGTAATTTTTAATGAATTATATTATAGTCAGATTAATACACATCTAGCTACTTTTTAAATGGATAGAATGTCTATTGCTGAAAGGTTTTTATTCTGTAATTTTTCTTTTTGGTAAATAAAACTATGTTTTAAAGATACCTTGGCATGGCGAGGAATCCAATCAAAATCTCTGCAGAAAGGTAAATATTCTCTTATAAATTAGTTTCTTTTCAACTTTTAAGCCTTATTATTTTACTTGGGGCTAGAATGTGTATAAGCAAAAGACATTCTAACTGTATGATATACTGTGTTCTAACTGTAGGATATACAGTGTCTGAAGAAAAATAAAACTGGTTCAACTTTCTTGGATGATTCCAGTCTCTGGCCATGGTGGGGTAATTGGGATCACATTTACCATCTACTCATAAATATTTAGAAAACTAAGCATTACTGATGACTTATCAGTATCCAAATATGGGGCAGCACATGGGGTAAGGCTCCAGTTGCCCTTGTTTTCTGACTGGAGACATTCCCCTCAAGAACATCGTGCAGAAGCAGAATAAAAAGTAGACTATAGTGTCTCATTAATGAAGGAGGCAGAGAGCAGATCTGGGAGAGGCTGGGGTGGCTGTAATTTGAAGGGTAAAATATCCTAGAGAAGAGAATTATGCAGAAGAAGAGCTCCAGAAATCCATGTCCTTGAGCCCATTGCTAAGTACTGTAGGGATGAACTTCATGAGATCAGGAAACAAGGGAAGTGTAATCTGAACAATCCCCAGAGCTCATTCAAGTTTGGGTGACTTTGAAGTCCAAAGACCACCCAGACTGCTGAGTCTTCACTGGAATATCTGAGATTCCGCAGACACCTACCCATAGTTACACCTTAAGGGTAGGGCTGTGGAACGCAGATCCCATGATCCAGATCTACTGGAACTCGAACTTTTGTGATGTTCTTCCCTTAAGTGTGAGGAGGACATAGTAACTTGATTATATGGAATGGATACAGCAAACGCTGTGTTTTACTTGCCTTCTGTCTTGCTCTCTTGCTGCTTTGCTCTTACAGAAGCCAGTTACCCTGCTGTGAGCTGTGTTATGAAGGGGACCAGGTGGCAAGAAACTAAAGGAGATCTCCAGCCAGGAAGTAATTCATAAGCAAATAAATCTTGTGAACAACCACATAAGTGAGCTGGAAGGGAGATCTTCCCACAGCTAAGCTGAGATGACAGTAGCACTGGGCTCATTTGGAACCATAAAAGAGTCTGAATAGCCAAAATAATTTTAAGCAAAAAGAACAAATCTGGAGGCATCACATTACCAGACTTCAACCATACTACAAGGCTTAGTAACTATAACACAGCATGGTATTGGTATAAAAATCAAGACTGTGACCAATGGAACAGAGCAGAGAACCCAGATCTAAGAACATCTACCTACACCAAGTGATCATTTTTGCTCTTTTTTTTTTTTTTTTGGAGAGAGTCTTTCTCTGTTACACAAGCTAGAGTGCTGTGGTGTTAGCCTAGCTCGCAGCAACGTCAAACTCCTGAGTTCTAGTCATCCTACTGCTTCAGCCTCCTGAGTAGCTGGGACTAACGGTGCCCAGAGAATTTTTCTATTTTTAGTAGAGATAGGGTCTTGCTCTTGCTCAGGCTGGTCTCAAACTCCTGAGCTCAAGAAATTCCTGCCTCGGGTGGCACCTGTGGCTCAGTGGGCAGGGCACCAGCCCCATACACCGAGGGTAGAGGGTTCAAACCTGGTCCCAACCAAACTGCAACAAAAAAGTAGCCAGGCAATTGTGGTGAGTGCCTGTGATCCCAGTTACTCGGAAGGCTGAGGCAAGGGAATTGCCTAAGCCCAGCAGTTTGAGGTTTCTGTGAGCTGTGTGATGCCATGGCACTCCGTAGGCTATAAGGTGACTCTGTCTCTACAAAAAAAAAAAAAAAGAAAGAAAGAAAAAGAAATTCCTTCCTCAGCCTCCCAGAGTGTTAGGATTATAGGCATGGGCCACTGTCCCCACCATGCACCAATTGACTTTTGACAAAAACATACTCTGAGTAAAAGAAGCCCTATTCAATAAGTGGCGCTGAGAAAATTGAAGAGCCACTCATAGAAGAATGAAGTAGGACCCCTACCCCTCATCATTTACAAAAATTAATTCAGGATGGATAAAATACTTAAATGTAAGGCATGAAACAATAAACACTCTAGAAGAAAATGTAGGAAAAACTCTTCTGAAGGCAATTACAGCAATAACAAAAATAAACAAACAGACTTTGGTTAAACGGAAAGGCTTCTGCAGAGCAAAGGAACTAATCAACAAAGCAAACAAACAAACTGCAGAATCAGAAAAAAATATTCTCAAACTATACCTTTGATAAAGGGCTAATATAGAATCTACAAAGGAAAATAGCAAGATGAAAGGTCAAAAGTCAATAATACATTTCTGGGTAGGCTGGTAAAAAGCAAGTACTGTAGATATGTTATTTCTAGAAGGAATAAAAGAAGGTGGATTATTATAGATTTTACAGATAATAGCAAGGAAATATTATAGATAACTTTGTGTCAATGAATTTGACAAACTAGGTAAAATTTACAAATTATCGGAAAGACATATTAACAAAATAGATGGATCTGTAAGTAATTTATTAATGCATGGGAATGAATACATTCTGTATTACAGTGTGTCATAAAAATAGTTAAAAGTTAAAAAAAGACCTTTTTTTGGCATTAGTATCTATGGCTAACTGCTCTAGCCCCGTGTCAATATCTTAAGCTTGTGTTTACTAACTCTCTAGATAGAATAATGTATATGCCACTACATACACAATTTGAAGTTCAATATAACTATGTACTTGTATTAGGAAATACAAACTGCAGCCACTATTACAGGACACCAATACACAGCCAATAAAATGCTTGCAATTAAAAAGACCACCAATACCAAGTTTTAGAGTGGACCGCTGCAGCTCTGATACCTTGCTGGTGGAAGGTAACTTGGCACAACCATGATGAAAAACAATTGGCGATATCTATTTGCTGTAAGATCCAGCTGTTCTATTCCTACGTATTTATTCTTCCAGCCCCATACTGGCAACCAATAGGTGAATGGATTAATAATGGTTTTAGTAGATTTGGTCCCAAAATGGAAACAAGCCCAATTCCAACCAATAATTTAAGTGAATAAATGAACTGTATATAGAAAGGATAAATAAACTATGGTCCAAACAATGAAATACTATTCATGAATAAAAAGAGATTAAACTTCTGATATATATAATATGCACAAATCTCAAAGAAGTTATGTGGAAAGAAGCCTGACAAATGAGAATATAGTATATAATTTCATTGATATGAAATCTGACAGCTGTCATGTAGTGACAGAAGAAAGATCAGGGCTTACTGGAGCCAGGGTTAGAACACAGGGATGTTTACTGTAAAAGGGCAAAAGGGAAGTGTACTTTATCTTGATTGTGAGGAGTCCAGTATCAAAACCCATCAATCTGTACACCTGACATGCTGAATTTTATAGTGCGTAAAGTATTGCTAAATAGAGTTGGTAGAAAAAACACCAACTATTTTAAAAAATAGAAAAAAACCCCAAAATTCCTAAAATATTTTCTTAGTATTCAAATGTGTTAATATATCAAAAACAAAGCATAAACTTGAAGAAAATAAAGAATATAAAATCAACATTCTACAAACAAGATCATAAAGCCAAAATATATTTGTGTTTATACTATATTAAACATAAGAATCACCATATATTTACTTTGTACTCACCATGCACCATAGGGAAACATGAAAATCGAGGAAATTCAACTTTCTTTTTGGCCCAGAAAAGATGCAAGGGATATGGGAAATAAAGAGAAATGATTGAGATAAACAAGTGGACAAAAAGAAACATGGTTTGGGGTTATATAGCTGTTCTCCATGATAGATACATGCTCAAAAATCCCTTAATTTGCGAGGATAAAAAGAGAGATCATTGCGTGGATCAGTGGCCCTAATTTTATATTACCTGTGGCTTATCCATAAAATGCTTACATACATCTCATGTATTTCTTTGGGACAGAGTTTCCAAAGACAGAATGGCTTATTCTGAAGGTAAGGAACATGGGACATATTTAGTCTGATGAGAAAATTTGCAGCAGACTTTTCACCAATGGAATAATCACACAGTGGGGAGATGGACACGATACCCAGGGATTTGAAAAGAAACATTAAATCTTCTATGTATTTCTGTGATTCCTACTGAAGAATTTAAGAGTTAATCTACCAATTAACAACTTTCAAGTGTTTCCACATATGAATAATTTAAGGCCGGTCACAACAGTAACCAATACTTCAGAAAGATGACACCTCTCTGCTTCTCAGATTCTTTACCTTCCTGGGTCCTGTAGGAACTTGACTTTCACTGCGGGTTCAAGTCAATGATTCATTGCGTTCTGCAGGAGGGGGCGGTGAGTTTTGGTAGTTTCACACAGAAGGAAGGGACTCTGTTTTGTTTAGTAGTGCACCCACTCGAAAGCTGAACACAGCTCTTCGAGACGGGACTGTGAGATGAGGGAGGTGGTTGCACATAAGCATTATCATTTCTTCGGTGGAAGTGACTCCTACATGAATTTTAAGGTTAATGTAGAAATTTCTTTTCACGGGGCTTCAGCTTTCAGAGCAGCTTCCCCAAAGGGGGGTTTACCTTCCCAACCGTAATAAAAGTGAAAGGCCTAACCAGAGATAAAATGGGTAAGAAAGAAGGAAGAACATGCTCATTTTCTAGAATTACAAACTTTAAGTGAGGCAAGTCTAAAACGTACATTTTAAAGTGACAGTGAATATTAGATTATGATCTGTAAGAATCTGTACAAAATTCCACTTGCTACTGTAGTTTCCTTTGAACTGCATCGAATGTTCTTAAGTGTATCATCACCCTTACTTTGGAGTTTACAGAAATAAATCACTTAGTGGAATCAGAAAAGCATATTTCTTCATTCAATAGCTGTTTACTTAAACACACATAGCAGTTTTCAGAAGTGGTTCCCCTCACTGCTCATATTTGCATAACGTTTATTGCCAGGAAGGTTATTTAAAAGTAACGCAAGTTTGAAGTTCGGGTGTGCTTTTTAATCAAGGATGTGGTTATACGCTTAGAATCATTTGATTATTCAGAAAAGTCTAATTTGCTATGCAATTTTCTATGAAATTTCACCCATAAGTTATTTCTAAAAAAAAAGTGAAGATCACAGGTTTTGGAATAATGCTACTTTTACACTGCAGTGTTTATTCATTCTTAGACCATTGCTTATTTGAATTGACGATAGTTACATAATTGGAATATGATTTTCTGTAGAAGGTACTTGTCATCTTTTCAAGTAGAGGAAGAAAGAGATTTGGAACCAGAAATAAAAGATATTTTATTCTTGGCTCTTCATTTGCTCTTTGAAAAATCTTAGGCAAATACAGTTTCCTTTTCCATCTCTAATCCTAAATGCAAATAGAGCGGTAATATTGTTCATCAGACATGAAAGAGAGTTATCCTGCCTTATTTTGAGTCTCTGAAAATGAAAACAACTTGTGGGACCTTAAATAACCCCCTGCAATTTCTAATCTATTTTTACATATGTAAAGGATTAAATTATCATTTTCTTTTAATTTTTTTGTTTTTATTTGAAAAGATACAAAATGTGAATCTTAAGTTGCACTAATAATAAAGGTCTAAAGTTAGAATTATATATATATATATATACATATATATACTTAAAATATACGTCATCAAATTTGTTTCCTAAACCTGGAAAATAGAATAATTCACTCCACAATTCTCAAAATTGTTCATCCAATTTGCCTCTCTCCATAAGGGAGTGGAGAGTTTCTATTAATATTTGCAATGTAGCCTTAGAACCTGTGCCAAGGACTGAAGATTCTGACAAAAAGGAAGCTGATTGATCATATTTAGTATATATCTAAGACTTTAGCTAGACTTCCAAGATATGCTTACTTTGACTTTGTGTGCACAAATAAAATTTTCTGCCAAAAATATTATTTTCCATAAAAATATAATCTCAATGTAAACGTAAATACTTTGGGGCAGGAGGCTCTTAAAACAATTCTCTGCAAAGTATAGGAAATTTCTTCCTTTTGGAAACGAGACCAAGTCAGAAATTCAACTATGTAATGAATAGATACAGCATAAATATAGCCTTTATTTAAATTTTACTCTAAAGAGTAAGCTGGTAGTTTCTAACCTGTCTTTAGTTTACAAATGAAGGATAATGGTTACATGAGTGTGGTGCGGCCACTAACAACAATTTTTTTTTGTTACTCAAATATTCTCACTATATCTGTAAATTGACACTTCTGTCTTCAAATTATTTTTTAAATACAGCTTTATTAACATATTTTACATCTTTTGTATTAACCTGGATGGAGTTGGAGAACATTCTTCTTAGTAAAGTATCACAAGAATAGAAAAGCAAGTATCCAACACACTCAATAGTAACACGAAGCCAGTAGACAAACAAACACATACCCACAATTTAATTGAGAGAAACACTCAATGAAATTTTAGTTGGGGGAAGGGAGAAGAGGGTGAGGGGAAAGGTGTGGAGAGAGGGAGATTGCTGTGATCTCACCTCACAGGGAAGGGCACACCTCCTGGATGAGGGTCACAACTATAGCAGGGACCTTGCCTAACAATCACAAACAATGTAACCTAATCGTTTGTACTCTCATGTAAATGTGAACTTAAAAAATAATTTGAGGATTTAAAAAAAAAATTCCATAGTTAGTCTTGATGGATGGAAAGGATTTTAATGAGCAAGTAGCAGAGGCTATAATCTTTTTTTTTTTTTTCCAGAGGTTATAATCTTAATTAAATGAAGAACTCGAAACTCTATCACCAGCTCCAAAGTTGGCCTCTTCATGCTACAGATTCCTGGCAATATTCATGGCTGTCTAGTTCAGTCCTTTTCGATCTTGACACTAAACACTAAACTCAGCAGTTCTCTATGAAATGAGAGAGACAATGGCTTCACACAACTTGGAAGAGCGTGTGCCTCTTTGTGGGCATTACATACAAGATGGCAACTATTGATGAATATGATTATTATTCAAATATTGGCTATCTGTATATGCATACTTTCCTTCCCTTCTGCCTTGCCTTTATGAAATTTACTTCTTTGTACCAAACTCCTTATTTCACTCTCAAGGGTGATTTCTCTAACAACTGCAAGTATTATGACCTAATTGTTGGTACCCTTACATTACTATGAAAAAAAAGAGTGATTTCCCTCTCAAGATTCATTATGCATGCCATTAAATATGATTCTGTCATATAGGGCTTCTCAGCCTATCAAGCACATCTGTAGATGGGTGAAGACTCAGGAGGAATATAATTCACTGATTTTGTCTTTGTTTTTCGCTTGATTGTTTTATATTTCTAGTTTTAGTAATGACAATGGGTTTTCATTAGTTTAGTTACAATCTTATTTGGTATATTCTAAGGTTATAAATTAATTAGAATCAAGCCTAATCCTTACTCTGAATGACATTCGAACGTTACCATAATTTACTAAGTATATCAGCGTTTTTCAGCCCTTCCTGTTCATCAGGATTACCTCGGAAGCTTTTAAAAGCTACTGATGACTTGGCCCTTATCCCTTCTGCAGGTCGAGTTGGATATTTTCTAGATTTACCAGGTGGTCTCCATACAAAACCAGAGTCAAAAGACCATGAATAATAAACTCCAGGGCCAATCTTTTGTGGACAGGATAACAGCCATTAAAATGCCATTCAGCGTCATTAATGTAACCATGTAAGGAGTGGGTTATTTGGTATATATCAAATAACCTGCAAAAAAGAAAGGATGCCCCTCATGTTTCTGCAGAAGGAACATTATCTACGGGAATTCTAAGGGCAAGCAACATTATTATGTCAGAGGATTTGTAGTATTCTGAGAGATGTTTATTATTCACCATTTTAATAACAAAATTCACTTATAAAGGCTTTAATAGGGTCATAAGAAAGAACTTGAACTATTTTGTGGTTCACAAGTACAGCTTCATGATTAGCAAAATGAAATGCAGAAAATATTGGTCTCTGACTTTGCTTGCAGTGATTAGGGACACTAAGCGAAGTAGGGTAGATTGCAGAGTTTTTCCCAAGATAACGTCAAAAATCACATCACTAATGGGCAAATAACATTACAGAGAGTTTAGATTAGATTATCTGAGAATGCTTTCAACACTAAAGTTCTGTGATCCTAAGGATGTAACTAATGTGTAGTCCAGACCGGATTGTTCAATGTGATAAATGCATGTGGATGTGTAATTTAATTAAAATTAAATGTAATTTTTTTAAGGGACTGAATCTCACTCTTTCACCCTGGGTGAAAGCTGGGTTTCAGTGGCACAAGCAGAGATCACTGTAACCTCAAATTCCTAGGCACAAGCAATCTCCTTGTATCCCAATTCGATATAATTTAAAAATTATTTTCACAATTGCACTAGCCAGATTCCAAGTGCTCTTTAGACTATATATTGGAATGCACAGAATTATAGAACATTTCCATCACTACAGCATGCTCCATTGGGTAGTTCTGATTTAGATGAATTTTTTAAGCATAAATTAAAATAAGTGGTAGGGTAAGGAAAAAATTCACAGGAAGTCCCAATAATCCACTTCCCATTACACCATATGAAAGAAAAGGTATATGATCAGTGATAAGCCTTGACATATTTTCTTATTGATGCAATTAATGTTTCTTCTAGTGGAATTTTATAGAACTATATTTATTAACTTTAAAACTTTTAACCCTAATGTCATCAGTGAGAAACGTGAAAATATGCTGATACAAGGAACCTTTTTGATTTACTTATATTACCAAGACCATACTGTCGTTGGTCTAAATTTTATCAAAAACATCTCTAAAAAATTGATATTGAGCCAAAAGCCACAGCTCAGAAGGTGATCAATTGCTTTTCCTAGATCTAGCCCCAAAGGATCGTCTACAGTAATAATTTAAATCTATTTACATTGTGCCTGAAGTTTCCATTTAGTCGGTATGCAGGCATTTGATCTATGGCTTCTCCAGCCACAGATACAGTGGCCTTGTCCTCAAAGTTGCTCACAGACTGACATTAGGTCAGAATCTGGATGGTAGTTAATGGCAGAGCATAGCTGATAAAGAGTGAGCAATGACTGTTCAATTAGAAGATCAATACTTTACTTCCCATACTCATACATAGCTGCAAATGAGAAAATCATGGATATTTATCTTGTTTTTTTAACAGATTTTAATCAAAACAAAATTGATGGAGGCACGCTAAGCCAAGAGACTAAATTTACAACATAAACCATGTTAGTGGCATCCAACAGGTAATAAAGCTCACACCCACTTGTGGGTCAATAGGTAGTTTATGAACTGTAGCAGAGGGTTTGGGTCTGTCCTTTCTTATTCAACTACATTGTTGGAAAGGTGCTGATTTTGAGTATCAAAATGTAAATGAGAGAAGCAATTGATGATTTTTTTTTGTGTGTGTGTGTGAATTTTTGGCCAGGGCTGGGTTTGAACTTGCCACCTCCGGCATATCGGGCCGGTGCCCTGCTCCTTTGAGCCACAGGTGCCACCCACAATTGATGATTTTCATCTCTAATTTCTGAGATTCTCCCATCCCACTGAAAAGGCCAAGAGATTAAAAACTAGCTGAATCATTCTACAATAAAAGCATTCGGCAACAGTGGGTGTAAGTACCATTTTAAAGGAAGGAGCATGAGTGGGAGAGCAGTGTAATTTAACTGAAGATGAAGTAGTTTTCAGAGCTGCACCTGTCAACAGAATCTGCTTTCAAATGTGCTTGCACACTGTGTTTAAATGGCTTAGCCAGTACCGAGAGAGGTGTTATTAACAGTGGATAATGAAAAATAATCTCTGAAAAGTATTTGCTCTTCTACTTGATATGCACTTTGTGCAGCCTCCAACCAGAGTGGCATTTTGTAATTCTCATGCCTTCATAATTTAATTATGTTGCATATTTACAGAGCTTACCAAAGGATTTTATGATGTATTCATAATGTTTTTCAGGGAAGGAAATTTTGATTTGTTCTAGTTTATTTGCACTAAAGAAGAAATTTACATGACAAATAAATTTTGCTACATAGAGGAAGGAAGAAGCAGATGGAAGCCAAGACAGAAAAATGTAGGTATCAGTTGAGGCATGCTCAACTGTGCTGTAACAAAAAATGACCCAAGATCTCTTTGGCACATAACAACAAAGACTTGGTTCCTACTTATGTTGCACATTCATTACTGCTTAGGGCCCAGCTGTGTCCCCATCCCTTGAAATCTACATAGTAGGAACAGGTACATTGGAGTCACAGCTATGCTCAAGGGAAAGGGAAAGAAGAAGGTAGGGAAACTTCCTAAAGATGAAAAGCTTTTGTTTGGAAATGGCACATGTCATGAGTTGAGCAAGGGGCCCTGTAAGAGGAGCAGCAAATACTTTGAACTAACGTTGCCATCCACACTGTGGTCAAAAGCTTAGTTGCTGGAGTCAGACAAACTTGAATTCAGATCCCAAATCAGCAGCATTATGACCTCTGAACAAAATACTGCATGAAAAAGACGTAGCATATTATCCTGCATGTATCAACACTTATACAATACAAATTTTGATTGTTATAATTATAATAAATTCTAATTCAAAATAGCTGTGGCTACATACCTTTATTTCAAACCTCTGTAGTAGTTTTGTGATCAAGGTTTTTATTTCTTTATTCTGCTATTCCACCAACTTAAGAGACACTTCTTTTAATCTATACCTTTGTTCCCAATTCAAATTCAACGTGCAAACATCAAATTAGTAATTCTGACAGTTATTAAAAATATTAAGAGCAATAACCCAAAAAGATGACATATGATAAGGAACCCAGAGAGTATACCTGGAAGATTTATTAAATGTCATAGAATTAGTTCTAAAAATTAGTATTGGTCAAACAGAATTTTAATAATAAATATTGATAATATTTCTTTGTCTGAATTTGAATCATTTAAATTACTCCAAAGTATTTATTTGAAATGTTATAGTAATTATAAAAGTGAATGGAATATTTAAATAAAAACAAAAGAACATCATTCTCACATTTAAACTTCATAAGCAAAATTTTTTTTTAAAGGTGGCATTTCTTTCTGCCGACATTTAGGTTGGAATTTGGCCTCATTGCAGGATCACTGGTTAATTTTTCAATGTGAAAAAGTTTCACGCAGCAAAATAAGATGCATACAAGCTAATGAATTAAGCGATCTTAATAAAAGCATGGTTTTTGTGTCTTTTGGGCCCCTTCCCACACAAAGCATCAATCAAACAAACAAAGGAACGTTTTACCTTTCAGAAAAACAGAAATTTAAAAGTATAATATTTCAAAACAGTGCTAATTAACAAGCAGTTCAAATTAAAAAAAATCAGAATGATTGTCTTATTTAAACCATCACTGTTCAGTTACTCAAGCCTCAAGAAATAATCCCTGAAATGTAGGCTGTTGGTATTTAGGGTGTTGTGACACCTGGGAGGTGTGAACTAATGTCCTCTGTTCAGTAGCCCCTTCCCTGTGACATGCCTCTCTTTGATGTTTCCCCAGCACCTTTGTTTGGACGTTCTGACTGCTTGGGTTTGAATGGGTCCGCCCCAGAGCCTGTGTTGGAAACTCAAAGCTCGGTGCAACAGTGTTAGGAGTGGGGCCTGACGACAGGTATCTAGGCTCTGAGGCTCTACTCTTGGGAATGGACTACAGCCAGTTATAAAGGGCGTGAGGCTGGGAGTCGGACCCCTTGCTCTCTTCCCCTCTCTTCCCTTCCTCCTTCTATCATAGATGAGGTAGCACAAAGGTCCTCACTGGGTGCCAATACCTTGATATGGAACTTCTCAGCATCCAGACCTGAGAGAAATAAATGTCTTTTTAATATAAATGACCTAGTCTGTGATATCACCTTCCAGACCTTACTCCTGACCTTGGCATCCTTGCAGCATCCAAGTTGTGTGATGCAAATGCCTCTGCAAATGTCCCATGGACTGATATTTTCTTCTCCCTGCTCTGCTTTGGATGCTCTCCTTCCCTCTTCCTTCACTTCATCCCTGTTCTGCTTTGTCTCTCATTCTTACACGTGTAGCTCTCTCTTTACTTCATCTTTTAAATTTATCTGTTGATGTGAGAAATGAAGTCAAGTCAGAAAAAGGGCTGTCAACAGAGAAATAGTGGAATGGGGTGTTGTCAAAAATAGGCACAGGGACACATGTGAAAGTGAATAAAATCCGTGTCTTCACTCAGGGGAGTGTGTAATCGGCACAGCGTCGTAAATGTGACTTCCTTTGACTTTCCTACACTGCTTGGTAGTGGAAAGTTTTAAACATTTATTTTTAGGGACCTCTCACTACCTTAAATGCAAAAATAAACAAATATTAATAAACAAAATCACAAAAGACGTCCAACTTCGATACATCTTA
Organism: Arctocebus calabarensis; assembly: GCA_963573935.1. Lineage (NCBI taxonomy): Eukaryota > Metazoa > Chordata > Mammalia > Primates > Lorisidae > Arctocebus > Arctocebus calabarensis. The sequence goes on along the minus strand of CAUYON010043167.1, from coordinate 2,512 downwards.
CTTATTGACTATCAAGTTCTATGCTAGAATTTGGACATAAATATGGGACTAAAGCACGACCTTATTCTCAGAGATCTCTTATTATGGAAAAAATGATAAATATGAATACAGCTACTATAATAAGTGTACTGGCAAAGGAATAACTCATTCACTTCTATTAAATTTACATAGCATTTTATAACATAGGCAAGGCTTAATTAAGTATTGTTTTTTTGAATGGCCTAATTTTGTATGCCATTTATTAGATCTAAAATAGTTTTCATGCATAAATCAAATAATTTCTCTCCTCATAGAAAAAGTATTTTAGTGAAAGAAGGAAGACAGATAATAAACCAGATATACACTCAGATACATATGTGTATTAGATGGTGTTTAAGGGCTATGGAGAAAAATAAAAGAGAAGGAGGCTAAGGAATGTGTATGCACGTGTGTGGAGAATTGCATGCCTGGTAGAGGAAATAGCAAAGGCCCTGAGGCAGGAGTACGGAACCTGACGTGGACCAGAAATGGCAAACATGCTTGGAGCAGAGGAAGTAATCAAGGGAAGGAGTGGATGAAATCAGAGAGCTAATGGCTAGCCAGATTGGAGAGGGAGGGCTTTGTAGCCCATGGTAAAGAGTTTAACTTTTATTTAGAGAAATCACTGAGAGATTTTGGCCATGGTATAACATTCTCTGACAGTTTTCAATAAGATCCCTTTAGCAATTCTGTGGAGGATAGATTGAGGAGTTGGCAAATCCAGAAGCAAGTAGAGAAGAACGGGCCATTGCAGTTTTCTAAATAAAAGGCAACACAGGTTTGGCCGAGCGTGGTAATAGCACAGGTCCTAAGCAGATGCTTCATTCCAGATATATTTTAAAGCTATTGATGTTCAGTTAAAATCAGGATTTCTTGATGATCTACTTCTCTGCTTGACACAGAAACATAATGATAGTTGATCTAATTAAGTTAATTAGCAATGTTATTCATTAGCACTTAGATATTTAATACTTCTGGTGACAAAGTGTATTGATACGATGATGTGAATCCACCCAATCCTCCATGTTTGTATGATTCTAATTTTCTGACTTCAGATGGTGGGTATGGGGAGCTGCTTGGAAGAGAGACGGGTATCTGTTGAGAACACAAACCATACATACTCCCACAGATTATTGCCATCATTTACATGACTGTATTATCTTACTATCTTCATAGAGGCTGTTTTCACTTACCACTATTTTCATCAAAGCAACTGCTATTTCAGGAATTGGTTGCTAAGGAAAATAAATGTTGCATATACAGAGTTCATCCAACAACGATGTACATGCTAAGATTCTCCTTAAAGTCCTTTTCTTGCAATCTTCATCTTGCTATGGCTACCAATCGTACACCATTATATCATAATTCTTACCATGCTAATTAAACTCCCACATTAAAGATTCACCTTAAAACTGATTTCACAAAGTCTCATAGAGTTCCCAATTTTGTTCTCACACTTCTGAGATGCTACAAAATCTTTCAAAGGATGTTCTTCCTCACTGCAGTGAATCATAATCTCAGCTTTACCATAGCAATGGCTATTTTGGTGGGGCTTTCAGGAGGCCACTATTCAATAATATTTTGTCTAGTAATAGTAGAAATGATACAAAGAAGACTTTTTTTTAATTATTTGGTTTTCTGATGACTTTTATAATTAAATCCTTGTATTATTATAAAAGTTAGAATATCACTGGGAAAGTTGGGCCATGGATGTCACATATGCTGAAACTTTCAACAGGATGACTTTTGTTGCTGAAAAGAGAATAACCTTAAGGATGGAGTGTGAAAGACTGACTGCAAGGTCCTTGTCTGATTAAATGGAAGAATGGAGTGTCAAATACTGAGATGGGGAAGGCTATAAAAGTAGTTTTGGAGGAAATAATAGTAGCTAAATTTTAGACCTGTAAAGTATAAGATACTGATGACACCCAAGTGAAGAAATTGAGTAAGTGGTTGGATACTGGGGATGGGGGCATAATCTCTGCATTTTCTTCAATTCTTTCTTTTTTCCTTTCTTCCTTCCCTCCATCTTTTCCTTTCTTCCTTCCTTCTTTCCTTCCTTCCTTCCTTCTTTCCTTTCCCACCCTCCCTCCTTGCCTTCTTCCCCCTTCCTTTCCATCCTTTTTTTTCCTTTTTTCCTTGGGATATGGTGTTACTTCCTTAACATTTTTCTCTATTTTTACACCTGTTGCAATTAGAATGTTATTTCCCCATGAAAACACACTATTTTTATTTTGGAAAATACTTAACAAAGACTTATTTTCCAGTCTGCCAAGTAAAGAACTTGGAAGTTGCCACTCTATCCCAACAATAAGTAAAACACATTGACAACCAATAGCTTTTCTTAGATTTTTTTTTTTTATAATTTTATTGAATCATAATTCTGTACATTGGTGCAATCATAGGGCACGATTCATATACATTCAGAAATGTTTTGATCCTACTGTTACAGTTAGCCTTCATGGCATTTTCTTGATCACTATATAAAGACATT